>CAIGRP010119182.1:0-34998 GCA_903798385.1 Fraxinus cuspidata
TTTAAAAATTCTTATATTTGGAGAAAAAAGATATCACATAATTGAGGTATAACAAAAATCTCACTTGTGATTTTTATTGTAACACTAAAATGATAATAACTATAGTGAAATTGATCTTTAATTTGTGTGGAATCTGGGCTCAGTTTTCACCTTACATTCTCTTTACCAAACGAGGAATCTAAAAAAAAAAATTCCCACAACTCTTAATCACTTATGTTTGCTTCAATCTTCTCACTCATAAAGGACAAGAAAGTACTTGTAAGCCGATAATGAGAAAAGGGGGTGAAAGAATCGGCACAAAAGGAGGAAGATAGGCAATTCATGATGTTTTTCTGCCGAGCCTTTAAAATTGATTGTTGGTAATCATTGGCTGACCCTGTGAAAATATAATTCAACATATTTGCATCATAGTTCAGGATTTATTGGGTATCAAAACCTAACAATATTATCATAAATCAAATTGCATATTAATTACAAAACAAGATTATAAATATGCTAAGGAAATGGAAGAAAAAATGAAGTTATAATATATCTTTGAATTGGTAGGTGAAAGAAAAAAATTATAAGTTTTTTTCTTTTTTAAATACTATATTATTATTTATTTTAAGATTTTTTTTTTATTTACAAGTATGGCCTACGGATGACCCTGTGGTTGAACCAATGATCCATCGATAGAACCTATGATGTCTTGATGGCTTGTCTAGGTTAATGATCAAGTCTGATTTAAACCCCTATTTGACAATCATTATTTTCAAAAACTCTTTTTTCTATATACTTATTTTCAATAACAAATTCATAAAACAAAATATTATGCACGTAAATTCAAAAAAAAAAAAAAATTTTTCTACTTTTTAACTACACATTCTCGTAAAAATTATCATGCAAAATTCTATTTTTCCCAAATAATGATTCAATCAAGGGCTCAATAACTATGCCTAGATCTTATTAGGTTTGGTCCAAAGCTCACAGCGTGGCTTGTGGCTCATGGGCATCTTGGCTGTGGGTATTAGGATCAGACTTTGCCTAATATGTTCTTTAAAATATGTCATCCCCTCCCCACCCCCCCAACACACACACATTTTTTTCATTTCACATAATAATACAAATTATACAGTGTATGCTTATGAATGGTGGGATTACCAATAAATGATGTGTTAAAAAGCAAAAGTTTGCTGATTTTGAATATCAAAGGAATAAAAAAAGCTGTCTCCCTCTAAAACGGATGTGTAGCAAAAGGAAAGAGATTTACCCCTGTTTGAGTCACATTAAAATTTCTATTATCATTCTTCTACTCATTTTCAACCACACATTCTTCAATAAAATAATATTTTTCATCACATCAATAACTTTTCATTCTTTTTCAACAACACATTCTCCATCAATCTACTATTCCAAAATACATTCTTCCAAAATAATGTGGCTCAAACACACATTAATATGTTTGTTGAATGGGCCCATAAAGCAGTAAAAGGGAAATATAAGCCCATGTTTGAGCCACATTAAGATATTCATTTTTATTCTTCTACTTATTTTCAACCACTCATTTTTCAATAAAATAATATTTTCCATCACATCAATAACTTTTCATTCTTTTTCAACAACACATTCTCCATCAATCTACTATTCCAAAATACATTCTTTTAAAATAATGTGGCTCAAACACACATTAATATGTTTGTTGAATGGGCCCATAAAGCAGTAAAAGGGAAATATAAAAAAAGCGGAATATCAAATATGTTCTCTGACTGTCTTCGCAATCTTTGAAATGAGGGCAATATTGGTTACAAAATGGAAATCAAAATCTTCCTAGAATCTCATCAAACTTGCTCGGTTGTAGTTTTATTTTCTTGTACTCTTCATTATATTAAACAGTATGGTTAGTATGGTTAAGATTGGCCTTTACTATAGATTGTATAGGTAGCACAAGGTCCGACATAGACGAGGATCTCGTAGTACTAATACTTCCAATATTTATAGATAGATAAATTCATAAAAACTCCATATAAACTTGGCCTAGGGCCTCAAAATTTCAAGGTCCACAGAATAATGTACATTATTGACCCAAAAAAGTTAATGGCATATTGTAAGTTAGATTGAACCATGCAAGATCAAAGAATGAATAGGTAAAATTTTATTTATTGTACTAAGCGATGCTACCTAGTATTATCATACATTTAGCATTCTTTAATAAAACAAATCTATTATGTACAATGTGTTCACCAATGAGGAGTTTGTGTGTTTATTTATCTTATTCAGTTAATTAATTGTTGACACTTCTAGTCGTCTCGTTATGAAAATGTTTGTGGTGATTTAATTTGAAAAATCCAAATGCTTTGATATTATGTTAAATATTAAAAATAATTATGATGAAAATATCGAAAGGAATGAAAATATGTAACTTTATTATCTAGTAATTATGAAGTCAATGCATTTATTTGCGAGGTTACAAATTATGATAAAGAAAACATTCATGGAAAATCAATCTAGAAAAATAAATGTTGTCAAAATAGGCTCGACCCAGCCGATTCGACCGGTAGAACTAAGAATCTGACCCAATCATGTCTAATTAACCAATTATAACAAAAACTGTTTAAAACCCATCGAATTGATCGACTTAACCGTAAACACGTGAACCTATGGCGATTTTGTAGTTTTGCCAATTTTAATTTAATTTTCTTTAACTTCATGAATGGACCTCATGCACTACAATCAAATCATAGAGGAATATTGGATGGCATATTCATTTTATAGATGCACTTCTTTCAAATAGTTTCACAAACTTCAAATGTTGAATAGTAGTATAGCAAAAAAATGTTAAAATGTCAATGAAAACCATTTTTCAAATGCATGTCTAATTGTCTGATTTGATTTTGAATCTCAACTAACTAAATTGTAATATCCACCTCAATCTTTTCAATTGTAACTTCTGAAGTGATGGTGGGATCGAGCCTTGACTTAATGTTGTCAAATCATGTATTTCAGTCAAGTGATCAAACAGTAGGGATTGAAGAAGATTCAGTGTAGGGAAAAACGGTTACCGTCATAATGATTTTTCATATTGGATCACCAAAAATTTATGAACCAAAGTGGAAGCGATCCTGAATCAGACATGGTTAATACAATGAATTAGTCCTGGAGTTTTAGTCTTCCAGATCAACATGTTGTCCATTTTTCTCTCTGATGATGAGAGTCTGAATAGAATGAATAATCACTATGTGATCTGAGGACCATAATCGTATATATATACTAATGGCCAATTAACCTAATTCGACCCATCATGAAATTAGAAACATGACTGGTCTCTACACATAAAGATCCACACTTTAATTAGATACTTCAAAGTCCAAAATACTGAAACCTTATTAGATCACTTTAAGCGGCTTAATTAAAATCGATAGCTTTTAATTTAATACACAATAATTCATATATAACCCCACATGATCGATTAAAAAATCTTTACATTCAGAACAACTGAATGAAAATGGGAATCGATTTTGTATTTTGAATCTTGAAGCCACTTTCAAGCCTTAAATCTTGATGAGGTTAATTTTATACAGCATTCTTGTTATATCTTTTTGTATAGGTTAAGATGTAGTAGGAATTCAGTGCCTTCAGTAATCATTGCTCGCGTTTTGTGAATTTAGAGTTTGATTTGGGACATACTCGATTATGGATTCTGAATTTTTTAATTGAAAAAAGAGTTGGGCAAGAAATAAAGAAATGAATATATATTACTTTTTAATGAAATTCGAGTAATTAAAACAAGGTTAAAAAGTATTGGAGATAAATTTAGTGATTTTTAAAATTATAATATGGATAGATTTAAAGTGAGATGAATATAAAAAAATAATGTGGATATATAGCGTTTAAATGAATGAATTTAATAAGGTTAATATTGGAAGAAACGTGAATGAATATAGTACTTTTTAAAAAAATTAAAATTTTAATGGGGATGAACTTAGATTGTAATATATATATAAACTGTGGATGTAAATAGTGGTACTCTTAAAATAATAATGTTGGGTTTAAACTATTTCAGTGTAAAGAAGCAAACTATTTTAACATAACGATTTTTAATTTTTGAAGTATCGAGACTAATTATAGGATAATGAATCTAATTAACAAAGATAAATTTACTTTGAATTATTAATATGAAAATGAAAAAAATTTTATTGTTTTCATAGCATTTTATTGTTTGCGTATGCATTTATTTATTTATTACATTCGATTCGATCCCGATTGAACTTTTTGACTCTTGACTCCTCACCTTTTTTGAGTCGATACCCAGGTTGATTTTCAAAATATTGTGAAAAATATAAAGGTTTACATAAAAATTAAATTTCAATATTCATTTATAGATTGAATGATCTTTTTCTTTTTCTTTGTAATTTTAGAAATTCTTTTTGTTTTAGTTTCCCCCTCTTTCACTAGACAATTGAAAGTAAATTCACCCACTCTTAAATTGGCATAGTATCATACGCGTATAATTTACTTCAATCTTTTAAAATTCATATAGTACTATTTTTTTTTTTTTTGAAAAATCAGTGAAGTGACAAGAGATTTTGTTCGAATATCTTTATTACGCGACCCAAACTTCGTGGAAAGCATAAAAATTCCATGATTACATTTTGAATCCAACAGCGCGCAATTTTTCCAAGATATTATTCAATGAGGTATTTCGTATCCATCCCTAGTTTCTTTTTAAGAATACTAGTGGGCGAACATGCGTTGTACGTTAGTTGTTTAATGTTAAAATTAAGTGTATGCAAATTTTATAGAAATGAATTTGTAAATGTGAAAGCTATCACAAGTTGGTTGAAATACGAAGGATGGATGTTATAAGAAGGTAAATCCTTTGGATGCAAGAGTTTACAGAAGTACACGCCAGAAGAGGGCAGCAGCTGCCGCCATTACTTCCACACCCTGGCAGTTGTTGTAATCACCGGTGGACGGAGGCTGGTATAAGCTTTGTGTTTGGAGAAACTGATAATTTGTTATTTCAAGTCACCCCAAACCAACAAAGATAAATGAAGAATCAATAGGAAACATAGGGAAAGAGAAGTTATACTTAGAATGAAACCACAAATGCGTAACTGAAGAAAGTGAAGGTACAATAGTTAACTAAACTGATTTTGTTTAACTGATGTATGTTTACCAAACTAATGTTTATTGCAACTAACCGAGTTTGAATTTAATAATTTTTTTCAACACTAATTTTAAAACTATGTTTTTTTCGTTAAGATGAAAATGGTAATGATAGAAAAGATATTGTTAAGTCACAAAAAATATCCATATATTATCAACTATAATCATTTATACAAAATGTATTCAGATAAATTTTACTAAAAAATGAAATTGAAGTTCTGGGGTTATATGTAAAAGGTGATACATAGAATCAAGACTCAACTGTTGCTAGTGCCTTTTCTTCGAGATGAGCATGATAATAGAAAGCAGCAATTGGTATGTCTAAAATTCTTAAAGTTGAATCATTGGCTGCAGAGTCTCCAAACTTGCGTTTCNTGAGAGGCAAATCATTAAATACTTTAGAAAAATTGAACACTTAGTTTCCTAATTCTAAAATTTGACATCTTAAGATAGAAGATTCTACAATAGAAATAAGATTTTTATTATACATGTTTTATAATCAAAGCTAGTATGAACCTAATTTTCAAGTTTTTGAAGATCACTCACTTTGGTTGCTCCATCAACATGAAACATTAAAAGTAGTTCATCAGAAGAGTCAAGCATTCTCTGTTTTACAACGCTTTCGCAGAAGCAAAAAGTTTCAGTCAATTGTAATAAAATGGGAGATTCAGAACATATATGGTACAACATCAGCAGGAAAACTGCTAATTAAATGAACAAATTGTTCAGATTAAACTCACTTTTCTTATTGCTTTTCCTTTGCCATGGTTCCTTCTGAGAAGGACAACTTTCACATTTTTCAACTGTATATCTTTTCACGAAGTCTAGCGGTACTTGTTTTGTACTGTCAATATTTCCATCATCGATGATGACCACCTAATCCAGTATTTATTTATTAAGTATATAGAGAAATTAGAAAGCTGCATGCCCATTTAATTAGTTAATGTTAAACAATATGATGTACTTCTTTTCCAAAGCTCAAATGTGACAAGGCGTATAAGGGGCTTCATCGTTTTAGAACCTTTGAAGCGATAAAAATTTTGACATTGGAAACTGGACTCTCCAAAATATATCACACTTACACAAGGCATATGAAGGTTTAAACGATAGGGTGCTGCAACTATTTGACAATTATCAAAATATGTAATGTAGGCATTCTCAATCACAAGTTTTGATATCAGAAAAATATAGCAGACAAGCTTGGTCTACCATCATGTAGAAGGAGCAAAAGTCAAGTAAATACACACGGCGAACTTGTAAATTGATTTAGACAAGTTGATAAATTCATGATGCTTGTAACCAAATTATAGGTTGAAATCTTTGTAAATTCAGTACCGATTCTCAATATTTGCTCTCGAGAGCTTATTCCCATAAGTCATAGCAGTTTATATCATTACTTGGTAATATATGACATTAGATGCATAAATCACATCAAATTTACCATCAACACAACAACCAAACTTAAACAAGAATTTTGTGTGAGAAATATACATTAATCCGCTCAAATAAGATTTCGTTATTAAACTGTTGTATAACATATACAACTAAAACTTACCAACCTTTACTCTAAGCATTTTTTTTTGCTGGCATCATCAACTTTTAATTCGTAAACAGCTCTGCATTATTGCATCACTTATACAACAATTAACTAAGGAGATAAGAAGAAGTTTCAAGCTGGCTCTAATTTTATTTTTACGTAACTGAAATTTTTATTTGTTACGACACAATTAAAACCCCAAATATTGAGACTTCTTTCTGGTAAAACATCCTACTCTAAAAGAGCTAATTTCTCAAACACTCACATTAAAATAGTAGAAGTACTAAAGGGACACTCAAGAAGAAATTGTACGTTGGACTCACTCTGCAGTCTTGGCTTGCTCACCTCTCTATATCTAGGTCTACACAAAAAAAGCTATTTATGTACTAAAGATACTATTCTGGACAACACTTGAGACTTACAAGCAACATATTGTGAAATTTCCAAATAGCTAGAAGCAAACCATACTGTGGAAAAAGTGGAGAAAAATATTTTATGTGCCATACCTCATAAGAAAATGACATATTGTTTTCTGTACGTTGCTGAAGATAGCTAAAATGATAGAATAGCAGAATATTATGTATGTTGAGTCTGTTAGAAGGGGCTCATGCACATCATTCAAATAGTCTTCAACATGCCTTTGATACATGGTTCATTATTTCCTCCATCAAATCTTAATACATGCATAATTTCATATGGTAGCAGCAACAATTGAAATTAGGACTTGTTGAACCACTATATAGAGATGTTGGTAGGAATGATCAACATTTATTTCATTTTCTCAATAAAATAAGGAAAAGTATATAGATGAAAAAGAAATCACATTTTAATAATGGTGTGAGACAAATCTTTTCCAATAATGTTCAAAACCCTTGCATAAATTGATAGTTATATGTGAGATGAAAGCATATTGTACTGATTAAAAACTTTTATATGGCAGAATAGAATTCCTTCTTAACAGAGAATAGGAAATGATTAAAAAGAATTAGTTACAGAAGTTACCTAATAAAATAGAAGAGGCAGATGTTTTACGACGAAATAAAAAAGTTTAGATAAAAACTAGATTGCAAACATGACCACATATAAACATCAAATAGTTAGAAATGAAACTGATTTGCAAAAACCTTTGTGAATGTGGGAGTTTCAGCTCTGTTGAATCTAATCAGTTGTAATTTATGTTTGAAGCATATTATTGCATAGATATGGTTATCTATTAGCTTTAGGATAAAGGAGGATGTAGGAAGTATTCATTATAGAAAATATCCACTACAATCTTTCGTCTGTATATAGTCATCCTCTCCGAAGAAACCGTTTCTATTGGATATCCAAAAATGAAGCACTCTATGTATTTCAGCAAAAAAATTGCATGGTTTGGCCTGTTGAAAGAAAAAGTTTTCTGTTAGATAAAATTAGTACCATAAATATAAAACTGGAGTAAAGAGAAAATGAAAAACTGTAGTAAACAGTTCTTAGTTTAAATACCCACCCATTGTTTGTACAAGGCAGGTAAGGTATGCTGTCTAATTCCATCTGTTTGTTTCTATTTTTCCTCATATCTCGATTGATGGAAAACTCCGAGGACACTAGCAAAAATTGGACTACATTTAATACTGCATTTGCATGTGCCATGACTTGCTGTGGCATATGAATACTGTGGCTACAATCATATATTTGGAATTTACATTTGCAAAAATTCACAAGAAAGAGTTACCAATTGTTGCCTAGATATGAACATGGAATCAATAGATGATTACATGCTATCCATGGATGACCAGCTATTGGTAAATTACCATTCACGTATTTTTCTAAAAGAATAACATCAACTGGTTGTTTACTTGCACTTTTTTCTTTTATGCATCATCATCTGGTGAGTATATTCAACTTCAAATCCAAAATCTAGAATTGCATAGTCTTTTAAATTAAGTTGCAACCGTCTTTGATACGTTGCCTCAACAATTTTAACTCAAAGTCAAGATTCTAATAGAATAAATTAAATGTAAATTTAATATCTTAACTATGTAACTGAATTTATTATGATAAATTATGATGAACGAAGTTTACTAACCGCAGTAGTTATTTCTTGTGTTGTATCCATTATAGCTTTCAATGTGTCTCTTTTTATTAGATTGCCACTTCCATTGTCCCAATATGCACTACACAACATAATTGAGATTAATTTTAAATAAATTGAAGTAAAATTATAGTATTCAAGTTAATTAGATTGTTTACCTGGATGGATTTATTATTACCCAATCTCTAATTATTGTGTGTCTCCATAGGGTAGTCTTCTAAATGATAACCTGAAGACTTTATCTTCTTTCCTCTACCTTTTTTTTCTCTTGCGATACCTTTCAATGTTTTGAATCTGTTGAGATGTAGAGAGATGCTTTGGACCTGGACTTGTATCGATGGGATGGGCTAGACTCCTATTGATAGGAACATCTTGTTGGAGGGAAGCTATAACAACTTTCATATTTGATTTCCATTTGATAATTTATTTAGCCCACTGCTATTTGTCCATCGATATAAGATCTCACTGAAGTCAAACTGGTATCCACGTAATTTTGCATACTAGATTGCATGTCTTGATAGTGTTGTTGTTGTCGAAAGTAGTCCTAATGTAATTTCTGTTGTTGTTTAAACAATTCTTTTTGGTTTTGAAGAATTGCTCAGTAGTGGTTTTCTAATTGTTCAACAACGTGTGCTTTCAAGTTGTTGCGTAAATTTGATACATTTGATATTACATGCTGCTTATGTATGTTGAACATCTCCTCCATTTCTTTTCTAGTGACATAATTTGAGCCAATAGAAGTAGTAGAACTGGGCCAGCTCCAACTGAAGTATATGTTATAGGATCAGGCATGCTATATAGTGTTTGTTGTGGTACAATGTTCATCTCTCTATTTACAATGTCATCTAGTATATTATGTGAATTGTCATGTGATAACGACAGAGTTGTATACCACAGTGTTTGTAACTCTTCTTCAATAGGATGTAGGACTAGAATAACTTGAATCTGTGATTGAAATATTTAAATGACTTGTCTTGATTTTGTTTTGAGAAGGAGGAAAAAATTATAATTAAATGCCTTAGTAATAAAGAAATATAATTAAATAATAAAATTACATCTTCCTTATCCAAAAATTGCCTAACTGTTTTCTCCTTAAAAAAATTATTCAGCTTTCATCTATGCATTCTTGGACTCTGTAATGTTATCTATGACGTCTAAATTTCTGTCCAATTTGTGGAAAAGCCTCATATATCCAATACTGAAACATCATTGAATAAAAAAATTAGATACTAAGAATACTTGGAAAGTGGATATCCATGCAATGCATATTTACATTCATTTTGCTCTAGTCTCTATACTTTTAGCACTTGAGATTCTCGCATTGAGTTTAATAAAACAAAATATGCTCTACGGCCCCATGGATATTTAAGGAAGTTGTTGAGTTGTTCATGCCTAGAGTTTTGTATTCAATATCTTCCAATATGTTTCAAAACACACTCTACTAACATGACCAACCCTAGCTTAAATTTATCTTCTTGATCTTCACAAAGATGAAATGCTTCAAAAAGCATATTCATACTAATTCTCTTTTTACCATCAAAATACTGATTTCTAAGTCAATTATTGTTGAAGTCAAGATTAACTGATACCTCGTGGCAAGGTAATCCAGTAATAAGACAAAACTTTTGTAGACTAAAGCGAGTCAAATCGTTATTTAATTTTACCAAAACTTCACTGTTTTTCCCACAATCTACAAGCCTCATTATGAATTCATGAACTAATCTACTACTAAATTGTTGTTCCTCCTTTGCTCTATAAATCACTCCATATATAAATCCATAAAAAGTACTGCACAATAAAGATGCTTGTTGATCTGCATTGATGAGCTCTACAAAATCTTTAAGATATCCATAATTTGGAAATTGATTGATTGTAGCTGAAAACATTGATTTGAAGATACTATATATTACAAAGATATCTGCAAAAATAATAAAAAAACACAATTTAATAATGGATATTCAAAATTTGATTGAAACAAGAAACAAAGTCAATTAATATCAAAATAATTAGTCAACTGAAAAGAAAACAAGACATCAGCAAAAACTCACAACAACCTTTGGTTTGAAATAACTCGTTATCGATAAGAGCTTTTAGCAGGAAATGAATAATTAGAAATAAACCACCATGGATATCGAAGGGGAAAAATTGAATGAAGTTAACATAACCACACTTGTGATAATACATAATGTTATTTACAATCATGTTTAAACAATATTTATTTAGTAACCGTGAACTAGGAACATTATGAACTTTTGAAATAAATTTACATAAATAAATTTACATCGAACACAATTGTAATATCCATGAACAAGCATGCCTCTTATAAAAATTACAAGAACTGATAATTCTGCAGATTATTTCACTTTCTTCACATATGATCTTATTTATGGCTTACACAATAAAATCACAAAGCAAAGGCCGATCATAATTTAAAACTTAAAATTAATAGTAAGTAAGTAGAACTAAACAAAGAAGCAAAGCTGTAATCCCTAACTACAAATTAAACTTGTGAAGTTGAGCTTAAGAGTTTCTTCATTACAGTTTTGCTGCTATTAATTAACACTTTTTAGTCGATGACCATATAAAAATAACATTAACAACAGAGGTATAAAAGATCTATTAATGGAAAAAAAGTTGAAATTAGTAAAAGTTTCAACTTTACTACAAAATCGAGATATTTAAAAATGAGTTACCTTTTCTGACAGTGATGAAGCATATGGCGGTGGAGGTATGGTGGCGGCGGTGGTCGGGCACCCTCTAAATGGGCTGAATCTTGATGAGTTGAAATTGCATTTTTTGGCTGGGTGGAGACAATTTTCTCGGGAGGTGCCTGTGAAACACTTAGTTTTGGCTGAAAAATCCTAGTTCATGAGTAAATTGTTTACAAATATGATGAGAATGAATACGTAAGGTATTTTTGGTTTAAAACTTGGGTGGATAGTTGCATGTGTTGATGTTTTTGTTTATAATTTGGGTAGTTGTTGGGTGGAATAGTTGAATGTGTTAATGGTTGGGTAGTTGAAAGTATGAGTAGGGGTAGTTGAAGGTGTAAATGGCCCCATGAAAATTATAAGTAATATTTAAGTTATATAATTAATTCAAAATTTGTTAAAAATCAAAATTTTAAATTGGTGTCAATGGAAAATAGGGAAAAAGTGATGTAACTGAAAATAATATTTCGTGGAGCACGAGGACTCAGTGCATGTTTTGAGAAAATGTTTGTGCAGTGCCCCGTGTCTTTGTCACATGGACGAAAACTCCGTGTTGTGTCTGTGTGAGATGGAGGGAATAAATCCTCCGTGTAACACGGAGGACTTCTCCGCACGGTGGCACGGAGGACTCCTCAGTGCTACATGGAGGGAGGAGTCCTCCATGCGGCACAAAGGATTCCTTTGCGTGGCTCCGTGTAGCAAGATCCTCATCCATGTCGCTCAGAGGATTCCTTATGGCTGCATGGATAAATCTTCCGTGTCCACGGAAAATTTTTGTTGAAACTTTGGTAGTTGAAACGTGAATGCTTTGGCATTGAAAGTATGAATGTAACTGAGAGTTATAATTAATAAAATTTGTTAAAACTTTAATATTCAAATTTGGTTTTAACTAAAAATAGTTTCAAAAGGCAAACAGATGTAAAAGTGATGTGATGAAAATTTAGATGAATAATATGTTATATTCTAGCGTCCTTAAAGTTGCACAATGTATAAAATGGAGACAAATGGAGATGAACTAAAGCATTACACTATTTAATATATTTACAGAATGCATAAGATGTTGAATAGTTATAGAGCAAAACTACAAACTATGTTTGGTTCAATAACCAATCCATTCATTGGTGACACTGAAGTCACTGGCCTAAAGTTTATACATCAACATTAACTGCAAAACCCAACTTAACTGGAATTAGATAAAATGAACAAAAATTATGTCCAGATTTTACAAAAACCATCTTGAAGTTACATCATTTATCCAATGCTTTATGATGTTACATCATTAAGTAACTTCATCAACAGACTCATTCATTGCAATGGATTTTCCTTTGCCTTTGCCTTTGCCACCATCACCCTTTTCATCTTCATTTTCTTTGTTCTTAGAATGTAAAAGATTGGAAGGAATGCACAATTCTCTTTTGGCTGATGATTCATTACAATCACCTTGTGTGAAATGCAGTGATTTCACCAATGGAGTTAGGGATGCACTTTCATCAATGCTCTCATGTGGACTTTTTGCTCTTGGGTCTACAATGAAGATGACATCATACTTGTACTCTACTCCACTTTTTTGTTTCACGGCTTTGACATAGAAAAACAACTCTTCATTTGCTAAAGTTGGAATTGATTCTGGAAGGGTTGTTGTATCATGCTGAAAGAAAAAGACAGTATTTATGAATGTAAATGTATGTATGGTACAGCAAAAAAAAATTGTAAAATATGACCAAGGTAGATACTTGAGTTATCTCTTTCATCAACATGAGTGCTGAGCATTGCAAGAACTTTTCAGCAGGTTCTCCTATCATTGTAGCATGAATATATCCTCAAGAATTTTTCAATTGGATAAAAGCTCTTTCTCTGTATCAATATAACATACAATTCAATATGATATAGAATTGATAGATGATATAAGATGTGGAAAAATATACACTATATACGTATATAGAATTATAACCTGGGAATTGGTCGGGCCTGATAATCTGCAGAATGAGCAAGAATGGATTTCATCGAAATCAGAATACGTAGATCTATTGCAGTTGTTGCAGGACATGTACCTGAAAGATTGATCATGTGTGATATGTGCCTTTGCTTTTAACCAAAAGTAGTTTTGCTATGGTAACAAAATAAGAATTAAATGTTAAAAAAGGAATAAGAAAAAAAATATATTATAGGAAAATTAAACATAAGAAGTTACTTACTACAAGTAGAAGACCATCTATATTTCTCATTTGAGTGATTTCGTCATCTTTTGGAATGGATACTCTTGAGGAAGTCAATTCATAATAACATTTTTTAGTTACAATGTCATTCAGCTTCTCAAGATTTGTATTCACCCTGATTAAAATACCATATTGAAAATTAAAATTTTTATAGGGGAAAGTCCGGCTGCAAATGGAATTTGAAATGTTTTTCTTAAGTAATTACTTAACTATAACATCCATTGTAAAAAAGAATTTAAATTGAAGGAAATTTTTAAGGGCAAGTACCAGGACTTTAATTGAGTAGCAGTTCAAAAGGAGCATCAATGATGAAAGAGCTGTTGGGCTTTGTTGGTATTGAAAGACCTATTATAACACATTATAACATGAATTGAAAATTTGTATAAACTAAATTATGAGTAAGAAACACTGAATGAATATATATTTATGCAAAGCTCACCATTAAAAGATGATACTTTTAGTTGGTTTCCAACAACAATTGGTTTTTCAGTCAAGTTTTCAGAAATGAAAGTACATTCTTTCTCCACAAAACCATTCTACATGGTTAACACCACTATTTCAAAGCTGGAAAATGTGGAAAACGATTAGAAATTATAAGATTTATATAGCTTTTTTAATTACTAATATAATAATAAATTTCAAAAGTAACTGTACAAACCGATCATTGACAAGAATGACATCTTGAACATAAGATTGTGGTCCAAAGTGTGTTTGAATCAATCTTTCGGTCGAATATCAATAGCTGCTCCAAGGATGGTTAAAAATATCGGCAAAGAAATAATAAATAATTAGTAGTGGTATGTATTTAAAACAAAATAAGCATTAATGGATAAAGGAAGGTATTAGAAATTACCAATGTCTATGTTTGTCTCCATATAATCCTGTAACTGATGAAAAGGAGTAAACACATAGGTAGAAGACAGCACTGCACTATGGTCCTCCGGAATCTCTTGTATTCTGGTTGTTCTAGAAATGGTCCATTGGAATTTACCTATGGTTTCCTTAAATTGTGGTGGTGTGTATTTGATAGTTGCATTAGGTATTAAATATGTTTTTGATAAGATGAATCGATCTTCAAGAGCTGCTATGTTGGGATAAAAAATTGTAGCTTGTACCGTGTTTCCCTTTTAAACGGGAAACTAGAAAGGTGATATTTTTCTTGTGAAAATCAAAGAAATATAGTTCTGTAGTCAATCAAATATATAAGGAATGAAGTGTTTACCTCTGTGTCTATTAATGTCATCTTCAAGTATCTGGTGGAACCATTCCTGGCTGATTTGGGTGAACTTTTTCTAACCACAATAACTTTGGCAGTCCAGTCATTTTGGTCTGGGTAGATATTTAGGATGATTTTGTAGTTTTACTCATTTTTCTGTATTTGAAGAAGGAAATAGTATTAAAATCGCAAATTATATATGAAAATGAGATAGAAGTATAGAAGATAGAAAATAGAAAATTAAATTTTTGTTTGTAAACAGAAATCTTACCAAAAGAACTCAAGAAATTATAGAAGGAGGAATAGTTTAGAACTAATATGGAGGGGAAAGTGTATATAGATATAGTGATAATGTAGAATGATCGTCATTATATTATTTCTACTCAGAGGACTGTACAATTCATAGTCACTACATTTTTGTACAAAAAGTATGGATGTTTTGGCAGATAGTACCTGCAATTCAAAAATTCAAAACTAGTAGATTTCAGTATGGGTTTGAACAATGTGCAGTCAAATCAATCACGCAATATAGCAAAAGCATAGTAAATCATAGGTTCTATACTTCTATTTTACCTTGAAAACTACTAAACTCATATAAGACATTTGATTACAGGAAAAAACTATAGTTTTACAAATTGCTAAAGATTGAAGAACAAATATCTCACAATCGAGATACATCAAATATGAGTTCAAAAAATGTAAAAAGATTCTTGCATAGCTGAATTTTAAAAAAAAATTCACAAAAATTTATAATGGTCTCACAATCAGGTGAATTTAGTAAAATAAAAAAACTTAATCTATATAGTTATAGGTAAATTTAGTAAAAAAAAAAAAAAAAACTTAATCTGAGCATATAGTTTATATTTGATAACTTCGTGGATAACACTTAAGTAGCAGAATAGTAATAGTAACGAAAAAAATAAAAATTTCCACAAATATGTCAACAAGCAAATTATATAGTTGAATAAAGCTATAGCATATAAGAACTAACATTAAACAACATATCTCATGTTTGTTGGATAACATAGTAAACAATAGATTATAACAATTGGTATGGAAGAAGAGACGAAAACGGATTAAGATTTACAATATAGAATAAAGAATTAGTTTAGCTACAATGTTACAACACTATTTGTTGATAAGAATGGTCTATTCAAAGTTTGAATATAGATAAAGTTAAAGTAGACCACAAATAGTTTTCTTATTATTCAATATTTTATTACTTTTGGAATTTGGCAAAGTATGTTATTATGATTGGTCAATCTCATATTTATTCAATATAAAGCTTTTGTTTCTACTTTTATTTTATTTACTCATGCAAGTATTGTTAAAGGCTAATGGAATTTATCGATGCTAATGATGGGTCAACCTCATTTTTCTCATAGGTCTAATGACTTCATGTAAATGAATTGATTTGAGGGGGATGAAAATGGAACTTGTTATTATTAACTTTTGGCAATGACTCATTCGTTTATATTTTATTTGTTAGTTTGGACTTTTATGATCTTGATTATTGATAATTTGAACCTACTAAATGTTTGATGCTTATATTTTTTTATTTATGTATATATTACTAACTTATGGATATTGTACAAGTCTGAAAATTTAAGTAATAGTACTAGAACCGAACCAGACCAAACCAAACCAAACCAAACCAAAATTGATTGGTTTAGTTTTGGTTTGGTTCCACATCTTTAAAAAAATCATTTGGTTCCATTTATAAAAAAATTATTGGTTCATGGTTCGGTTCAACTCTCTTGGAACCAGAACCAAATGGAACCATGCCCATCCCTACAATTAACTGAAGTACAAGATTGTCCATTAGAAGATGAAGTGATACAAAATGATGAGAACAACAATCGAGGCAAGAATATACAAGTGGACTTCGTTTGAGGGATTTCAATGACAATGAAGGTGGATAAGAAGAGCATTGCAATCCAATCCAAGACTTGCCATCAATTTCTAGCTTTGGAAATCGTCCACCAGTGAAACATGAGTATATGGATGAAGTAATAGTTTGTTGATTGAATAGAGGGAGGTGATTGAGATCAAGCTAGGCGAATTGAGAGAGGAATGAATGTGAGGTTCACTGGTATCAAAAAGAAAATGGGACATCATGTATACAGTATGAAAGAGCATGTGACCGATCAGATAGCTACAGAAATTGGGTGATACAAGGCGAGTGATGAGTACAGTGAATTTGGTTGTGTTGACAGTGTTGGAAATATGCATGTACATGATGATTGTAATGATATGTCCTTGCCCAACACTACAGCTGATGAATAGCATGTCGAGGCAACCGAAGTAGATGCTAGAAATGTCGATGACTTGTCCAGAAAGTCCTCAGATGTGGTTGCCACCATCTTAGATCCTCCTAACATCAATGCTCCATTGCCATGCTGACCTCGATCATTAGGGTGAAGATGCCCACTGCTAGCGCGCAGACTCCTTCTATATGGTCTGGTCTTAAAAAGGGTAAAAGAGATGTGTAGTTAGTTTACAATGATGGTGGAGTATAGCATTATGAGTTGGAAAAAAACATTTGCAACATCATTTTGTGTACCATCTTTAGGCAGATTTTTTGGTTGGTAGTACAGTTATGAGTGTCAATGTAGAATTAAAATGGAGAAAACAACATTTTGTTTCAGTACTGACATGTTGTTTAGGTCTTACATTGTGTACACATTTACGAATTGTCGTTCCTGACAGTTGAAGTAACAATTGTCGAGGATAACATGTATTTAATGTCGAGAACCATACTTCAAATGTCGAGAAATGTATAAAACTCTTGGAATCAGAATAAAATGTCATTCTAAATACATGATTTGTAAAGCGTTGAGATAAACATCGTCCAAATGTTGAGAACAACTTTTCAAATGACGAGAACATTATGAAATGTCAAGGATAAAGTCGAACCAATTGATGGATTGGAAAGATGACAATTAGATTAAAAAAAGTTAAAACAAAATGATTAGACGTACAAGTTCCTTAATATGATTCAATCAAATGTGTCTTATAAATCCATCATTATTAACAAAAAGCTCTCATGATGAGTACTGTGTTGACTTCACAAACATGTTGATAATAAATACTTCACTATTCACATGACAACAACATAGGTCTAAAACCTATGTTCTCAAACAATTGTCAATCAATTTTAATTACATAGAGTAGGAGTTGGTGTGTAGTCTTATAATGTAATTACACTATGTTTTACTTTATATAAGCATGCATATGATTTCAAATACAATGTTCAAACATAATTCCTCACAAGAAATTATTAACAGTAAGAACTTCTTTCTTCAACTATGTCTTCTTCAACGGAAGAAACTCCTCATATTGATGTTACTATGAACCTCTCCCTGCTGGGATCTTCGGCGGACAATCCGATCATGATCGACTCAGAAGATGATGAACCAATGCACGTCGTTTTTCTCTACATTCCTCAACCTGGGAACTGCCACTGTCGAGTGAGTGCTCATCCATTCCATTTTTCGATTTAGGAAACGAAAGTGAGTCAAACGAACCTAGTTTGACAGTTTACGAAATCCTCGATATGATTTCAAATTGTTGTTGTTTGCAATTTAGTACGTAACTATTTAATGATGTTGAAATCACAGTACTAAATTTATGTTTTATATTGCTCTTCAAATGACTATGAGTGTTGAAATGAATTGAGAAAATAGCATAGAAATGAAAACATGAATAGAGAAAACATTCAAGTGCCCAAGTTAATCAATGGTACTGGGTTCTTACATGTTTGCCTATTGTGTCTGTAACCAATGTACATTCCATATTTTCTCCTGCTTATTGACTTTTCATGTCTTGACCATTTACATTGGGTAGAAGGTCGTCCTAGTGGTCAACATATATTTAGGGGCGAAATATGGATGGAACAAATCGCATGTGGAACAACCCAATCGAACTCCATTCCAGTTGGATGAATGACTTTGTTGTATGCAGCTTGCCAGAACTCAATAGTGTTGTACGAGGAACACAAGTCATAAAGTGATTTTTGTTTTGCGCAAGCTGCTCAATATGCATGTGCACACGATATCTGTTGGAGCATGTGTTGCCGATAGTGTCGACAGTACACATGTTCGTGCCTGCACCAACCTCCAACACGAGCACATACAAGTGACGTACTTATAATGTTGCTCCAGCATCAAACGAATTTCTCAATTCCCCCTCTATTTTTGGTGTCAAGATACCATGAAATTTGGTGGATGCGGTTTTCTTCTCGAAAATAAATGTTGCATCAAAGAACTAATGTTGTCGACCAACGAGGTTATATGAAAACTTCGTTGTCGCCTGAGGACTGAATAAAGGGATGCTGCACTGTTGTTCGTCAAAATGTTGTACCGATTACCACCAAAATTTGCGCGTGACAATGACAATATACCAGTACGTTCCAAATAAGAAGCAACTGCTGGACTCTTGGTTCTAATATGTCCCATTAACTGTTCAAATTCTAATATGCGATATGCTAGTGCTGCATGCTTAAACGAGAACACGTCATTGCTACTGCTATAGCTAACGATAAGATTTTTCTCAATATGCAACATATATGTACAATGGTAGAAAACGAGTATAACCTGGATATTGCCCGCTTAATGCTCTTTTTCCTGTTTGATACAACACCAGCCTTTCCGAGTTATCAATTACATCTTTCAATTTCGTGAAAACCAATTTCATGATGCATGTGTTTACCTATCAACAATCTCTAAAGCAATAGAATATACCTACAAGTTGGCATCCTGAACTGCAGCAACTAATAGTGTTCTCTTATATTGGTCCTTCAAATGACTCCCATCTACACAAATGACCGATTTCATGTAATCTCGAAAGCCATGTATACTTGCTCCAATGCTCAGAAGAAGTACAAGAAATTTTTATTGTTGTCGAGCTCAATGTGTGCAATGGTTCCAAGGTTTTTCTCAGTTAACACATGACAGTATGAAGGCAATTTTTGAAAACTCTCTTCAGGTGAACAATAGAGCCA
Organism: Fraxinus cuspidata; assembly: GCA_903798385.1. NCBI lineage: Eukaryota > Viridiplantae > Streptophyta > Magnoliopsida > Lamiales > Oleaceae > Fraxinus > Fraxinus cuspidata. Next base: position 19,899 of record CAIGRP010119182.1, read on the forward strand.
TTCTTTTACCCCTCCGGTATTGTTGCAGCTAATTCATACGTCGAACTCACATTCGATATCTTCGATGATACTCATTGGAATGTATGGTTGGTTTGCATAATCCAATCACATACGGCACTTGTTGCATGAATATGTTCATTCCACCGAACATCTGAAGAATATGTATGCTCAGATATGTTCCTCCAAACCTTAAATATATCTGATTTTTTTTTTAATCTTGGAAGCTTGTAATAGCCAATGACAGTTGGTATTCACGCAACATATAGTGAGAGATCTAGTATTCGACTTCTTAACTTTGAAATGAAACTTCACAATCATAGCCTGTAGTCGAAACCTTGTGTGTAGTTGTTTCTTGCTAAAGAAGATTTGATTATCTACAGTTTACCGTTGATCTTCCAATTTCTTTGCATTTCCAATATGTGGATTTCCTTCAACTTGGCCGACATCTGTATCTGAAATCATCTGCGGCTATTCTAGTTCAAACATACCAACTTTTTCATACACATACAATGCTTCTTCTATTGGTTATAAAGGATCAAGTATGACATTCACATTTTGCTCTCCGACATCAAATTGATTTTTAATTACACATAAGGTTGCTTGTGTGTGAACATAAATGTACCATTGCAAATCCTCATCATTGGCTACATTAGCAGGGGATACATTCATGTTCAAAAATTTACATTTCAAGCGGATTCGAAATTTCATTATGTTAAGATTAAGCTTTTTGAATAATTTTGACTAGCTCTTCATATCTAATATCACTTCAAATAACAATTGATGTTGTTCGGTTCCCAAACCACTTCCACTTGTCCTTCATGTTGACGAATGCATCACCATGCAAGACAACAAATCTCATAACATCTCCCATAGCTGCATGTCATCGACGCAAATAATATTAACTAACACGAATACCTAAAACAAACATACTACCCGTAAGCAATATGGTCAATGGTAAACACAAAATATTTCGTAGCTTCTCTAAATTTATGACATAATTCTAGACATTGAAACAATGTCAACAAACATTTGAAGTGTCATTCTCGACATTTTAACATAATTCTCGACATTGAAACAACGTGAACAAACATTTGAAGTGTCATTCTCAACATTTATAATGTCGAGAACGATATGTCTGCCAACACTTCATCATATGCATTTATCATCTTCTTCAACTTCAACAATTATTTTTGCAAGAAATTTATTTCACCATTAATGGCATTGTCAATAGATGACAACTATTGCAAATCCAACTATCAAATTTATTTAAGTAGGTTGTGACACTATAGTTGAGGAACACAAAACAATAAATATGAATTTGATTTTAAAATGTTCAAATAATCTTACAACAAATAACTACTAATTGTTTGGAAAATCTATTCATCCATTTGCATCATATATATCATAACAACTATGAAACACAACTTATTAACAAAAATATAATTTCGAAGAAAATTTACCTTCCATTGAGAATTGTGGATGTGATTAAATTTCTCGAAACAAAATTTTATGATTTCTTATGAATTAGAAGTTTTTTTTTTTTTTTTATGATAATGATTTTTCTATTTTATGATCTTCATTTCTATCCAAAATCATTGGTCAATGACTTGATAAAATGAAAGGAAATTGACACATTAGGCCCCTATTAGGCACCCATTCTCATTATTTTTTTCTCCATTTTCATTTCAACCACACATTTTCTAAATAAAATTATATTACACACAAATTTAAACTTTTCATCACTTTTCCACCACACATTCTCCAATTAATCACTATTCTAAAATTTCTATTCCCATTAAATGGGTTCCAAACACTCACTAGGTATTACCTTGCATTAATGTAATTTCTCATGGAAGCTACTTGTTTTTCTAGAAATTTGTGACAAATTGAAAAAAATTGCTTCATTTTTTAATTAAGGGAATAAAAGACATTTTGATACCAAATTTGACCATTTTTGCAAGAGTTATCAAACTTAGACACTTTTCAGTTAACAGATATGTAATTGGCCATTTTAAAAAATTCCCCATCAATTAGCCACCACTATTACATGTAAGCATTCAAAGAGAATATACACATTTTTGAAAAAAAAAATTATGTCTTGATCAGTGCAATGCCCCTTATCAAACACCTATTTAAATAAATCGACCTCCAACTTAAGATTTTCACCCAATTTTATCTCATTAATCTAAGACAATTCATACAAAAGTTTTCACACATGGAATCCATGTCCACATCTGTATCCTACAACAGCAAAATCACCCCCAAATAGTGCTAAATTTGGTCTAAATATAAGTAATTTAGTATGATTTGGGTAAAGCATCTATGTCCAACTATATCAACCTATCAATTATATGAATCAACTCATAGCATCACACTGTCTAACTTAAATCTAGTGCACGTATAATATCAAGTTTAGCAATGTTAAATCTTAATTAGACTAGCATACATCCTATCCACAGTTCTTAGATCAACACTAAATCTGAAATTTAATCATCATTGTCGGTCAGACTATCTAACCTACACAAGTACAAAACCTAAAATAAGAACACACACACACACACACTAAGGCAAAAACAAACACACAAACACTAAAAAACATACGAAAAGTAAAACCTCAAAGTTTATCTTTCCACATCCAAACTTAAAACTGACATTGTTCTTAATATCCTAAAGTATAAGTAAGAATATAATGGGGACGAGGAAGAAAATGAAGAAGGTACTCCATGAATTTTTCTGTTAAAGGTGCGATGCACTATATGTGACGGTCAGACAATCTTCTTCATCATGCTTTCCCCTTAGTTTAAGTTGGTTTGAGTATTTTGTGACGTCGTGTTCCTACAAATAGCGGTCAAATCAAGCATTAAATATCAAATAACCTAGAACAAATGTTACTTAGTCTCAAAAAATCAAAATAACCAACAATAAATTCATTGGCCTAAGGGGAAGCATGATGGGATGGTGATACCCTATAAATTGAAACTTGCCTAAGTATAATGCAAACTAATAATCAAAATAAATCTATATGCAATGCGGTATAGAAAGCAGAATAAATAAAAGGTTAGGAAATTGGGTTGCTTCCTAATTAGTGCTTAATTTATAGTATTTAACTAGACTGTATAGATAAATTGATCATGGTGGCTCATGCTGGAATCTTGCAACTTTACACTTCTTGCAATTTATAGTCTTGCATCCTCTTTTTGCCTTCCAAACCTTGAACTTTCCATTCTCATCTCGTCCAAAGCCCCTAAATTTTTAGGCTTTGTCTCGTTTGAACCTTATTGCACCTTTTGAGCAATAAAATTGTACTCTTCCTTAGCTTTTTTTTTTTTGCTAATCTCTTCATGTAATAGGTTCTTGATAGTAGGGCAGTTCTTGAATTTCTCTTTCTTATCATCCACCATTAATGTTAGTTCGCCACTTTCAAAGTCCATGATAGCTCGACTTATTGATAGGACCCAAGATAAGTAATGATGCATCCTATGGCTCCTCTATATCTAGGACAATGAAATCAATCGAGAATATGAATTTTCTCACTTTAATGAGCACATTCTTAACCACTCCTCATGGGTATTTGATTGATATGTCCACCAATTGAAGAGAGATGCATGTGTCCTTCAGCTCTTCCAAACTTAAGTTCCTATAGACAGAAAATGCACTAGGTTTATACTTGCTCCGGAGCACATAAACAATTACAATTTGAATCACTTCATATTGAGTAAGGTATTTTGAGACTCTCTAAATCTTTTAGTTTATGATGTAATTTATTTTGCAAAATAGCACTACACTCCTCATTTAACTTTATGGTCCCAAAATTTTTAAACTTTCTTTTTTTGGATAGGATCTCCTTCAGAAATTTTGCATAGTTAGGCATTTGAGATATAGTTTCAATCAAAGGAATGTTGACATGAAGCTTCTTGAAGATGTCCAAGAACTTTGCAAACTATTCTTCCGACTTCCTCTTTTGCAATCTTTGTGGTAAGGGTATTTGTAGAGCATATTCTCTTATACGAGTGGTTATCTTAACCTTTGGATCATCTGATAATTTTTCTTTATCTGATTTTATATTCTGTTCAGATTTCTCTTGATCATAGAAGAAAACTTTTTATTCACCACCACCTGTCTCTCAACTGTGATTTTTGGAAGTTGGACCTCGATGCGTATAGTGATTGCTTCAATCTCCTCACTCTCTACAACTTTTACTGCCATTACCCACTATTTGGGATTTATCTCAGTGTCACTTGGCAGTGATCCTAGCTATCTTTCTGAGAGTGCCTTAACTCTCTGTTCCATCTGATTTTCCAAATTCTCGATGGCAGTTCCCTGAACTTGCAAGCTCTTATCCATTCTTTGCCCGTGTTGAATATATTTTTTTGCCAATTTAATAACAAGATCTTCAAATAAAGATTTATTTTTCAATCTACTGAAAATTTAGTGGCGCAGTCTGCTGTAGAGCGGTCTGAGCTCCCTGATTGTTGCTCCATGAGAAGTTGAGATGATTTCTCCAACCAGGATTGATGTGTTGGAATAGGGATTATTTTACTACCTCTGGGAGTTTTGTGTGTAGTTAACGTCTTCCACTAATTGGACAAACGGACTACCCATATTCCAATCTACGCTCTCATGGTTCCCTCTACAATATTTTGCATCTCGGTCTCACTATTTAAATTGTACTCATCTGTTCCATCTTCTGAGCTAAAGCTACCAGCTGCGCTGAATTTGCTATCAATGGATCCACCTCATATGTCCCAGATACTTTTTGTACACATATTCTTTCTGTTTGGCCATGTTGCACTAGCGAATGCCAAGTCCTTCATGATCTAATAGACTTGATCCACTGTGGTCCTCTTTCTAATAGATCCATCGCTTGCGGAATCAACATTAGCCTTGCTTGTCAGATTTAGCATAATGTAGAAATATTGAACTTGGAGCTATTTTTGCAGCCCATGCTGTGGAGATTGACGGAGCAACCATTTGTACCTTTCCTAAGCCTCATAGTAGCACTCAGAGTCGAGCTAAGAAAATTTAGTGATTTCATCTCTCAACCTGACGATCCTTTTAGGTAGAAAAATATTTGTTCAAAAATTTCTGGCTCAAGTTGTTCCAACTGGTGATGTTGTGAGGAGGAAAAGTATACATCTCAAAGTGTAATGAAAAAGCCTCAGTCGGATTGGTTCACTTGAAACCTCTGGATATTCTATTGTTACACACATATTTAGAAATCTTGAGATATGGGCATTTGGATTTTCAGTAACCATCCCAAAGAATTGTAGTGCATTCTAGAACATATTGATCACATTCATCCTCAACTGAAAATTTGCCTAACCAAATGCCAGATACACAATACTGGATTGGCTTTCCACGATCGATGGAACTATATACTTTCCCATCAACCTAGCATTCTCATTACCTATCGCAGTAATTGGATGTGTTGCTTCTTCATTCGCCTCGATGTAAATTTGATTTTGTTTTCCATGATCTCTGCTTGCTATTTTTGGTATGCTCCTAATTGTTCTCTTCTTCTCGACCTAAATGTTCGTTCAATTTTCGCATCAAATTGAGCAAGACCATTGTGTCTCGAATTTTGCATACAAAGTCTTGAAAAGGAAAAAAAATAGAAAATATTGTAATATTTTTCTAATAAATGAAACTAAATAAATAAGCAATAAAAATTCAAATTAAGGAGTTTTTAAAAATGTTTACTAAGCATGGTCATATGCTCCTCACTATCACTTTTGATCGTTTGATTTCCCACAAGTGAACATAATCGTGAACAAGTAATATAATAGTATATAGAGTGTCGAACCCAAGAAAACTAAGTATTTAATCGAGTTTAAATTAATAGCAATCTAAATAGAATAACAAAAGAGTTTTGAGTTTTCTTTACTAATATCTAAATTATCGATTAAACTATAAAGAAATTTAACTAGTATGATGTCAAATATATGAAAGTATTGCTAAGATGTCGAATTCATCTTATTAATCCATTTTTAACACAATGAATTAAAGTGACAATTTGTAATCATTTTTGTTAATCAGTGTTCATAATTTAATTGAAAACCTCGCTCGATAGTTATCAAATATATTCTCTCCATGTGACCCTTCTATCTCTCAATAAAAGATGCAAACATGATAAATGTATTAAACAATCTACAGCACATTTGGAAACTATGTAAAGTATAAAGGTATATCTCCATCCTCAATCGAACCTTACAATGTTTATTATTTTTAGCTAAAATCGTATTATCTCTTTTGATAATAATAGATTCCAGTAAATCATAATTAACATCCAAGAAAACTAGTTGTCAAAATAATTAATTACTACCAAAAATCTCATGATAAGGGTTCATCTCATCCTAACAATGTATAAAATTAACCTAACATATCAAAATTACAAGAAATCATATTTAAGTAAAAAAAAACATAACCTAGATTTTTTATAAATTGAGAAATTGAAGATGAATATTGAAATCTTGAATTTCTTCAGTGGTTTCATGATAAATTTTCACTTGCGTCTTCTTTTGTTTGCCCAAAAAATCAAGTTTAAATCTCCACTTAATTGAATTTTTGCAAGTCCACTTCAATTCTCTTTCTCCCTTTGATGATAATAATTGATGAATATTGGAGTATGAGATACATATGAGAAGTCTTCAATATGTATTCTGTTATTAAGTATTTGTAAGAGTAGAAAATTGGTTCAAATTTACGTCCAAATTGGTTTCCAAAAGAGTTCCAATCGAATAAGAAAAGTTGCCTTAGCGCATGGAGTTTTTGTCTCTATACAACTGTCTGTATTTTGGCCATGAATTTCTTTCCCAATATCCGATTAAAGAAATTCAAAATGCATTGAAAATCTAATTCAAATGGCTACAACCTTTAAGTATAATTTTTCCAATTCGGAACTATACCAAAAATGAATCTCAAATTTTAACTAAAAAACTAGAATATAACTTATGCGATTGAAAATTGATTTTAATAATATTTGATCATATTCCATTCCTTTTTGAGTTCTAATTCTATCAAATTGTCTTCTACCAATCTTTAAAGTATCATATTGTGGTCTGAATCAACTATTGAATATTTGCAATTTGATGCTCAAACTTTGGACTTTGCCATTTTCCTTGATTTTCTTTTGTTTTTTCCAATTCCTCGTTCAACCATTGAGTTTTACCTATATAACATAAAATACAAAAATCTAGGACATATTTTGTCAAAAGAATTGCCAAATATCGATATTTAGGCCCTCTAAATAAGTGTATAAAATACAATTATCAAATTTCTTTATCCACTACCTCAACTTCCGAGGCTTTGAATGCAATTCTTGTCCCATTTTCCTTCTTTCTCTTATGAAGATGTAATTCATAGGTCATTAAGGACCCCACCAGTTCTTCCACCTTCATCTTCTCTATATTTTTACTCTCTTCGATAGCACTTACATTAGAATGAAATTTTTCAAGCAATAATCTGAGAATCTTTTTGAGTATTTTTCCTTCTGAATATTTCTTTCCTAAGGTATAGGCGAAGTTGCTGATGTCACTTAGATTGGCGTAAAACTCCTTCAATGACTCGTCATCTTTCATTGTCAATTGCTCAAATTCGAGGCAAGCATTTGCCGTTTTGATGATTTACAATAGAGGTTCCTTTGTGAGCTACTTGCAGTATGTCTCATGCCTCATTTGCGACCTCGCACGTAGAAATCAAATGAAATTGATTTAGAGTCTACAAAGGAAAAAAATCGCATTTAGAGCTTTTGAATTCTAGTTAGCATTATTTAAATCATTAGTCACCCATTCAGGAGCCATTTTCTCTATTTATTCATCATTTTCGATAACTGTGGGGTTTTTATTACCATACACAATAGAATGCCATACTTTCTCATTTAAGGACTGAACATAAACATGCATTCTAATTTTCTAATATGTGTAGTTTGTTCCATCTAAGGTATGAGGTCTGAAATGAGCATTTTCCATGACTAGATTTAACGTGGATCTCACTTTTTAAAAGTCAACCCATTTTGATACCAATTGTAAATTCTTAAGCCTAGCAAATTAAAAATTTGTCTTAGTTATCCAGTTTAGGTAGTACACAACGGACAGTCAAAAATATCCTATAACCAATTTTATCACCAATTCTAACTACAGTGAGTAGTTTAATGTGTTCAAAGGTGATAACCAATTTCAAAAATAAACCAGTTAGAATGTCTTACAAGCAGTTTTAAACACAGTTATGACTGACGGAGTTAACAAACCATTGTTCTACAAGATTTAATCAAATGCGGAAATAAATAGATATGAACACCAGATATAATGTGGTAACCTTTAAGGGAAACATCCACGGCCCCCATGTCACCGGTAAATCAATACATTAAATCAAATGACAAAAAATACAATAGTCTCGATTTTGTAATTTTGTAAAAATAACAAAATATAATCAAAAGAAATCGAAAAAAAATTCCTTGGTTTTCTTCTTCTTTTGACTTGTTGAAGAAGTGATTCAAACTCTCAGATCTTGACTTTATCACCATTGCACTATTGTATTCGGCCCCAACCACCTTTTGGATTAAGATTCACCAATTTTAAGTGACACCAAATAGCTTGATCTTTGAATCATTCACGCTTTGGTGTGTCATCTTCAATTACGGTTGAAGAACACGATTTTGCTTTAAGATTCTTCAATGAAGCATTATGCCGACATAACACACTGAAATCGGGCAGAACAAGTTGCTGTAGGCTCGTCGAAGCTGAATTGTTTACTCAAAGCATTGTTCGTCCCTTGAATGTTTTCTTTACTTAGGCAATGTCCTACCAAGGCACAAATGGATCTTACCTAAAATATATTAGTTAAGCACGACAAGAATCATGTAGAATTTATTTGATATGGTAAATAATTGTTTTAAGGAATGTCTTAGTTTTTAAATTAATATTTTTTATTTTAATTATTTGATCAATAAAATATCATCCAAGATGGCAGGAATATAATTTTGTATGGGTTACTATATGGAAATTAAAGATAGAATTTCATTTTGGATGTTGAAACCCTAGCATCCGCAGCCACAAAATTTGTTAAACATCTGCACTACCCTGTCAGTCATAATTGACTACCTAACTTGTTTGGAATGCAACTTGATGAACACATTTTTGGTACATCTTTTTGACATTTAAAGAGCAATCTAAATTAAGTCAGCCAATAAATAATAATATGTGAAAATATATAAAATATTTTTCCAACACTATCAATAGTTAAATTAATTTTATTATGATAATCATACCTTGGAATTGATAGATTTTCCACCTGGAAATAAATCATTAGGTTATAAATAAATTTTCAAGAAAAATCTAAAGGCTAGTGATCAGTTAATAAGTACAAGGCCTAATTGGTGACAAGGGGGTTGAAACAAAAGGAGGCCTTGGCTTTTTCTATACATAATCACGTTAACAAGAATGATGTCTGTTATAGTTTCAATTTTATCCACATTTATTTAATTAGAAAATCCTTTAGATGGACATTAAGATGGCTTTTTAATTGATGAGATAGAAGAAGAAATCTATATGGAACAATTCGAGAGGTTCACTATTCATGGATAAGAGAAAAAAGTGTGTAAAACTCGTTTAGTCACTGTACGGACTAAAGTAAGCACCAAAAAAGTGGCATGGAAAATTTTTAAAACTATGTTGTCAAATGATTTTAAAATTAATGAGCATTGTACATTTGTTTATATCAAAACCACCAAGCAAGAATGTAATTGTATATCTATATGTTGACGACATACTAATTGTGGGTAATAATCATAATATCATGATGGCTATTAAGAAAGTGTGACAAAATATTTTAATGTGAAAGATATGAGTATGACAGATGTCATATTAGAATTCAATCTCAATCATCCTACTTTGAGACTGCACTTAAGTAGTTTAATGCGTATGATGAAAGTTCAACTAAAACTCTAGTAGACTTGTATCTAGATTTGGCGAAGAATAAAGGCAAGCTCTATCTCATTTGGAGTATTCTCGGATCATAGACAGTCTAGTATATATTATGAACTACATGCGTTTGGATATTGCTTATGCAATCAACAAGCTTAGTAGATTTGAGTAATAAAGACAGAGACTATTGAAAGGCATTGATTAGGGTTCTTAGATATCTAAGATTCACCTAATATTTTGGATTAAACTATAAAATATATCTAGTTTTATTGGAATGAGACTGGGTGTAAATTGAATACCAGATACAAATGATTTAAAGTCCACTAGTGGCTATATTTTTACCATGGTTGTGTGGCCATATCATGGAAGTCTTTAAAACAAATATGTATTGATCGGTCCAAGATTGAAAGTTCATAGCTTTAGATAAAGTTGGAGATAAAGCAAAATGTGGCTTCGTAACTTCTAGAATGACTTTCCATATTGGTCTATGTCAGTGCTTGCAATTAGTATGCATTGTGATAATTTTTTGACTATCAACAGAGCACAAAATAATATATATAATGACAAGTCTCAAAATATTCGTCAAAGAGATAATACTATAAAGTAGTTGATTTCAAGTTGTATCTTCTTCATCGATTATGTGAAATCAAGGGAGAATCTTGTAGATTCACTTATTAAGGTACCAAGAGATCAAGTATGCTACCTATTGAGAGGAATTTGTTTTTGTCCTACTAACTCAGAATAGTTTTAATGATTATCCTGGAGATCCCAAGATCTTAGTTCAATGAGACAACTAAATTATGGAGATTCAATGAGCACCTAGGAGTTAACTCTTATCCATAAGTAAATCTGTGAGTGTTTTAGGTTAAATTAAACTTCTAATATCTCATATAACTTAGAATAACTAAGTAGAGTATAACATGTACTCTTAATAGAAGATAATTTAAATAAGTGTGAGGGGTTGTTTATATAAAAATGTTTCAAGGCTTGAATTATCTAAATCAATAATGAAACCTAAGAGTTGTTTAGGCCCAAAATGAACTTAACCGTGAGAACCAAAGGTGTTAGAGAGGTTATTGTATGATTACTATTGTCTTGGTTTAAAACCAACGGTTCAACAGTTTAAGATATGACATTCATTGATTAATTAAGTAAATTTTATAGTAGTTCACTATGGAAGGTTCAAACCCATAAGGTACCTATCTCTTTGAAATAAATCTCTCTATTAGGGTTTGCATAGTTTGTAGAATTAATTTCTATTCATGCGTTGACTATTGAAAATTGGTAATATTGTTAAAGTTGATTAGACCAAATTTTGACCAATAATTTAAGTGGGTCACGGTAGTCGGACATAAGTTGGCCGAGTGTGTTTTACTCCAGAAATAGATTAACGTAGTATATTTTGGATGAACGAGAAGTTAAAGGCCTGTAGAAGACACTATAAGTTATAATAAGTTAGAATTTTTAATTGTTATGAAAAAGTGTTCATCCCACATTGAAAACTAGAAGCTAAAAAGTCACTTTATATGGGTCAAGTTTGATAACCAAGTTGGGCACGGGTCACGGGCCATAGGCTTGTGCTTGGGTTTGAGCTAGATCCAAGACGGATTATATATATATATATTTCAAAATTGTAAATTTAATTTATTATAATAACCTTTCAAAATTATATGTGCATGACTGTGTCCCTACTTCTAGAATCTAAAGCTTGCAAATTTGTCTCTCTAAAATGTTATTGTCCTGATGAGTTGTGTCTGTTCAAGGTACACTTTTTTAGCAGTTGTGACTTTTGGCACATAACTTGCCAACTATATAAAGGCCCACAAATCATGAATTTCATTCATTCCATATCTTCTTCTGTAAATAATATTCCATTCTTTCATAAACTATTCCATCTTCTCTATTTCAATCCCGAATATTATATTTTGTATCTCTTAGGTTATCTCTTCCGGTTCAGAGCTATCAAAATATTAGTAGATCCTTTGGTCTTGTAATTTAAGTGCTACTATTAGATCGTTATATATTGAGAGACTGGTGCTAAAGAAACCATCAATGCAATATGGCCATATGATCTTAAGAAGAAATAGTCGAATCTTGCATCGACCATTCAAATTTCTTTACAATTTTACCTCCAAATTTATTTTAGCGTAAGTCGAAATTATGTTTGACTTTTCATTTATTAAAAGGATAAATTGAATATAATTTATGTAAAATTGTTCAATTCAATCAACAAGCCTCATAAATTCACCTACAAAAAAATTAACTTACATTTGATGTAGCCTAAAAATCGAATTTGTTTACAAGATCGTCAATTTCTATGTCGTCGTTCGTTTTTTTTTTTTTTTTTTAAAAAAAAAAAAAAAAAACCTTGCCAGCGTTGGTCCTTGCGATCCAAGCCCATAGCTGTCTGGTTCTCAAAATGGCCATATGCTTGTTTATGTGAACCAAGGCTCAATGGGATAGTGAGAGCTCACAATCTTGAAAAGACAGGGTAAATTCCCACTCCAAAATGATCTTAATGGTCCGGTAGCCCGACGAGTAAAATTCTTCGAAGTAAATACTACATGAAATTAAGATACTTTTTCTAATATCAAACTGCTTATAATTTACATTGGGCTAATTACAAAGACGTGAATTTAATCAACTTGTCAGTGAAGAGATACATTATTTTTATTTCTCTATTGACTTCTCATTACTCTATTGACTTGATTATGAAGCAAAAATAAGATCTAAGTTTTTAGCTAATCCACCAAAGCTTTGATCCTCAAGGAGACGAAGGCTTTGTGAAATGTAAGACTATCTGACAAAAACATTTTGAATGAACCAGGTCCGGCCCTAGCCCAAGGCAAACTAGACCATTGCCTTGGACCTCAAGATCTGAAGGATCTAAAAAAAAAAATCAATAGCCTAGTAAAAGTTTTCCTTTATATTTCTTTGAATTTGGCCATTTAATCCTTTAAAAAGTAACAACAAAATGGGACTAAATAAGATATTTAAAGTACTTGGACACTTAACTTACATTCTTGATTTAAAAAATAAAATGGACATACAATTAAACTATTATATATATATACCAAAATCTAGAAAAAAAGTCAATGCAAAAAAAAATTAAAATTAAAAATATTCCCTGTAATTTTTTGCTAAGCTCATAAAGTTTCTTTAAAATTTAAAAATTAATTTTTTTGAAAGTTAAAAATAAGTTATTTATTTAAAAGTGTTCATTTCATTTATATTTAAAAGCAACGTAACAACTTATCGCCTAGGATCTCATAATTTTGAGGACGGCCCTAGAATGAACTAAACAAAGTTATGCTTGTCGGTGAAAATTATGGTGTCTGGAAGCGTAACCTTATTATGTTCTCAAAATACAAAAGCTGGACGATATATTTAAACTGAATTGCCCCCTATGACCATCTAGTTTTTCTTGAAATAGCGAAATATTAAGTGATATGATAATGATAAGATGTTTCGATACAATATATTGGCATATATGTCAGCACCATTGACATACCTTTATCAAAATGTAGATCATTCACGAAATGATGAAATCACTAGAGAACTAAATGTGAAGCCATGAACACATTCTAATCCACATGTAAGCCACATGTGATGCCCATCAAGGATCAAATGCTCAATATGATTGGATATTTGAATGTAGCCTGATACCTAGGCAACATAATTGATTCTGAGACGAGGTCGACATGGTATCAAATATCTTATTCAGTGACTTCGCTAAATTTGTGGTGGGCTATAATGAAAAGAACTTTAAAAAAGTCAGACTGAGTTGACCTTTGTGCTCGAAGAAGTGGAAAGAAATCTTCAGAATGGCTATGATAATTTAGTGCAAGATACCTTGTATCCAGTGCTAAATGTGAAATGAAGCATGAAAAGGAATCGATTCCCTAAACCCAAATGGTACAAATGCTTCAATTGAAGAAAGAAGGGACACAAGACCACAAATGCTTTTTTTTTTTTTAAACTAACACCATGTTTGATACTCATTGTTCTAAAATATATTTTTTTCTCTTATTTTCAACCCCATATTTTTTAATAAAATAATATTACACGCAAATTCAAAAATTTTCCTTATTTTTTAACTACATATTTTTCATTAAAACACTATTTAAAATGCATTTTTGGGAGAATAATGTGGCTCAAACAGGGTGTAATAAGGTAAACTTGTGGCACTTAAGACTTGGACAGATTACCCTTAACATAATCCAAAGATCGGTCACAATATGACTGGATATTAGGGGAATACCGGTATATGATCATATCATTAATGTACTCTTGGGTAAAATAGGCTACACATAGTTATTAGTGACCATACCATGCCAAATTGGGAGATAAACATTCTCAAAGTGTGACATTTATTCCTCCCTCAAACTATATCTACATCTCTCAATTTATATTAATATGATAATAAATTCCTAAAAGCCCTCACATCTTCAAGAAAATATTCAGAACGAGTGGTTTAGTCATCATATCGGCCAACTATTTCTGTGTGCCATAGTGTACCAACTCCACATTAACACCATTTGTGAGGTCTCGAAGTAAATAACAAATGTACATGCTTACTACGACCACATATTACTGAATAATAGTTGACTTGCTTTGATTCTGACCCAACTTTCCGAACAACCTCTTTAACCATATTACCTAACATGCACATGAAGTTGCAGTGATAAAATCTGCCTCTATGGTATATTAAACTTATTACTGTTTGCTTTTTGGAATACCAAGATATTGCTCTTGGACTCAATAAAAACGTAAAATCTGTTAGAAATTAATCTAGTTACAATACAGTAAAGTGCAGAAATAAAAATTATCGACTGATCGAGTTTCCTGACAGCACGATGTCCTAAAGTGAAATTGTCCGTCGATAACTGCTGCAACCTCCATGGACAATCACTTCCAAGATACAACGATAAAATAAACCAATTGTGCAGCAATTACAAATAGTTTTCAGAATTCTTAAGTGTACTCCAAAAATATGTAAAATTGAGTATAATATTTTTTATTAAATAGGAAGAAACAATTTCGTTTTTATTGTTGTTTTCTAATGCCCAGATGTGTGTTTATATAGGCAAGAAATTGATGTAACTCCCTACAACATGATCTAGTATTATATGCATGTTTTATAGTTAGTGGTAATGAGTTGTTAATACTGAGGCAGTTAA
>CAIGRP010119196.1:0-17116 GCA_903798385.1 Fraxinus cuspidata
TTTCTGTAAACTATGCCACTTAAAATGACGTGGCATCTTTGCTATTCATGCTGTTAGTGGATTATTTATTATCTTGGAAGGATCAATTTAATCATGATTTCAGTTTTCGTTGAGGTTACCAAGAAGTTAAATAGAGATTGGAAAATGTACACGAGTGAGTGTTTATCATGTTACCCTGCCATTTAAATATTGAATTCTAATATAAGCTTTATATGTATGTTCACACTAATTCGGTATATTCTATTTTCTATTGGGTACCCTTATCTATACAAAGCAATATCCTCAGCTTCAGATTATCAATTATAACAAAACAAGTATAAATTCCATTTTCACACTAATTCGGTATATTCTATTTTCTATTGGGTACCCTTATCTATACAAAGCAATATCCCAAACCACACATATATCATATGCAGATAAAACAGAAACCTGAAGCAGAGAAATTATTTGTTCATCCATCCATCAAAGCAAAAAATGAGATTCAAAAAATTGGGGCCAAATATAGAATAGCTATCAAGACTATATAGCAACTATAAACCCTCTGCCTCCATCTACAGCAATGATATGCCCTCTACAATAACTATNACCCTGATCTATACAAAGCAATATCCCAAACCACACATATATCATATGCAGATAAAACAGACACCTGAAGCGGAGAAATTATTTGTTCATCCATCCATCAAAGCAAAAAATGAGATTCAAAAAATTGGGGCCAAATATAGAATAGCTATCAAGACTATATAGCAACTATAAACCCTCGCCTCTATCTATAGCAATTATATGCCCTCTACAATAACTATATACCCTCTGCACTCAAACAATACGACCCTAAATTTATCGCCGGAAATTCGCCTCCACCTCCATCTACCCTTCCCCCTGCGAGTTCAACTCCTCCCCCCAAAATTATCCAAGCCACTTCAGAAATTCAACTCCACATCATGACTCAAATTATTTTATACCCAAGAAATGAAAATAGCAGATGCAAAATCAGAGTGAAGAAACCTAGATATAGAATAACAAGCAAAGAAATGGAAAATGAATGGATTATCGGTACCTGAGATTGAAGATGGAAAATCAATTGAACATTCGGATTATCGGTATTGAGATCGCCCAGTCGAAGAGTTGGGATTGTGGGTATGAGCCCTAGGTGACGGGAAGAAAACGGGAGAGAGAGAGAGAGATTTTACAAAACGGTATTTCTCGTGTTTTTGAAATATACAGTGATTTTGGCTTCAAAACATCCAAAACGTGGTTTTGGTTGTTTTTAGTTTTCAGTGTTTTTTTTTTTTTCATTTTCAGAAACTCGTTTTCGAAAATAGGAAAGAGAACGCTTTTTCAGTGTTTTGAAAAATCGAAAACAGAAAACGGGTTGAAAACGGTAAAGAGAACGGACCCTAAAAGGTTAAAGTTGTCTATTCACATTTTTAATTTGTTTACATTTTTCTTTCATTTTTGATAATTTGGTCAAAGATTTTTACCCTAACATAATTTCTGAAGCGGCCATCTGAGCTAATTCCCCTTCAATTTACCAGTTGACTCGAGCAAATTCTCTATTCACTTTTTAAGAAGTGACGGAAAAAAACGGAATACCCGGTTACAAATTGAGTGAAGCGTGTGAAATACGGGAGGAACGTAGCACTGCGACTCGTGAAATGTGAAACAGACACACCTTCGATCTCTTCTTCCTCCCCAATCCCACGCCTCTCAAGCACATCGATTATCCTGTACTACAGCTCGACTTGCATTTGATACACTTTTCGCTTTTCCAATTCTTCAAGTTACTTGCGCAATCCGATTCTAATAGATCTGGAACAACGCAGGTTAGTCATCTATTTCATCTCAATCCCTCAATCCCTTAATTAGAATTCTATTGTTGAAATTATTTCTGATTTTTTCTTCAATTGATGTAAATCATGGCATCATTGAATTTAACTGCTTAGGAATTGAAATAAAATAAAATAGAGGAATCCACCATGTTAAAGAAAATGTGGGAAAGTACTATAATTTTCTACTATAACTTTAATTGAGTGTTAATGTCTATGTGGTATCTTGTTGACTCTTGTTTATGTTTGTCCAATACTGATCATGTCATTTGCTAATTTCCAGCTTTTCGGTAAAGCTTGTCAACAATGTCTGAAGAAGGGGTTTATAGTGGTGAGGCACTGGCTAATCGTGTGGAAGAGGGCAATGAGCTGCATAATGTAAAAGACTATAGTGGTGGGAATCTTATCAAGGAGAATGGATTACACGATGGAAATAAACATACTAATTACAGCCATGATCAACTAGAAGAGACTGTGGTAGAACTTAGTTTCCAGAATGAATATTTGAAGTCTCAGTTTGTGGATATGAAGAATCACTTTCTTCATTCTGGCGAGCCTGAAAAACGAAATAAAGCTATGGAGCTAGACCATTTGGCGTCAGATGGTGATGTCAGAGAGGTTCATGAAAAATTAGAATCTTTGAAAAGAGAACTTCTAGAGGAAAGACAAACTCGGAGTGCTGCTGAGAAAGCTTTAAAGCATCTTGGAGCAGCACACTCAGAGGCAGATACAAAGGTTCAAGAGCTTTCTGCCAAACTTGCTGAAGGTTGTATTATTTTTTGTTGATTTCCATGCTATCTCTATTGATTGGATTTGGTAACATATTTTGGAATTAGATCCATTTATGATTCTCGATGATGGTAATTGATGTATTAGTTAAATGTGGCTTCTGGATAGAGTTCTTGGGAATAAGAGATTTGTTATGTTATTTTACCATTATCGTGCTAAACTGGTTTAATGGTTTCTTTGGGTAGCTCAACAGAAGATGGATCAAGAAATAAAAGATCGCGACGAGAAGTATTCTGAGCTTGATACCAAGTTCAACAGGCTTCACAAAAGAGCTAAGCAACGTATTCAAGAGGTGCAGAAGGTATTTTGTTACCTTTTCCTTACGTTACTTTTCATTTATGTCACTATCTAACATTTTCCCATTGCTTCCTCTTTTCCATTAAGTATTTCCGTCTTTTGGAAGGATTTGTTGCGCTTTATTATTATACTGTTGATCTCTTCAACACATAAAACACTTATTTATTGTTTTTTACAGACATCCTCGTATGAACTGAATATTCTTTATGTTTGGACTGCTATTATTGTGAAGCAAAGGCTTGAAGAAAATTGTTTACTGCAATCACTTACTTGAAATTAATATTTTTATATGTTATTAAATGACTCAACATTGTCAATTTCATTTATCACATACTGCCTGCGCACTTTTATTTTGCATAATCACTCAAGTTATAGGTGGAATAGTTTCAACATCAAGTTTATGGTTGCTTTAATTATCTAGAATCTCAGCTTCTTGATGTAATTTGATTTACCACTTGGTGAGAGACGCTGCAAGCTGGTAGAATCGAGGGAAAGGGAGAGTGTGTGCTAACAATAAGAACTTGGAGGTATGGGTTACATGTAAACCAAATCTAGAAGGTACTTGAAAGAGGTTTTGTTAAGCAGTATTTGAAGAGGGTTGATGCTTGTTACAATTAGACTGCACATTTGAATAAACATAGAAATTCTCTCTTAATTTTCTCTTTTCTCCTCTCTCTCCCTCCTCCTCCTCCTCCTCCTCCTTCCATATCCTCTTTTTCTTACAATCACACAGTTTGTTACAAGCGTACATCATCATATGAGCCCGGGCAAGCTTTTGGTGGTGAAGTCCTATAGTTCAATATGGTTCACTTCCCTATCTGTTTATTTGCAGGTCTTAATTTAAAGAAACTAAAATATGTGAAACAAAATTTAGCAGTGACAAGTACAGGGCTGTTAGCATCTTTCTTTTCTGAAGCACAAATCACTAACGGTTTTAACAAAATGCAATGAACATTTGAAACATTGGCTTTAAGACATCATTATATGAATTTTAGTAGAAAACGACATGCTTTATGTCCTTGCCAACTATTTGTTGGGAATTTTGACTTACCATGTTCAAAATGAATTTTTACTTCTTTGTAATGTGTTCAATTATTGAAAGGAGATTCTCTCTTTCAGGAAAAAGATGATTTTGAGACCCAGTTTCGCGAAGTTAACGAGAAAGCTGACCGCGCATCATCACAGCTGTCAGCATTGCAGCAAGAGCTGGAACGTACACGGCAGAACGCTAATGAAGCTCTGAAAGCAATGGATGTAGAAAGGCAACAATTGCGAAGTGCAAACAATAAGTACAGTCTCCAGAAAAGCTCTTTTAAACAGATCAAATCATACAGCATTATAGTTCATTATGAATGAGATGAATTCTGCTGCTGCCGTGGCAAATTTTAAATTTATCTATAATATCATTATGCTTTATGTACGATTGAATTTTCAGATTATCTTTATTTTGATAATTATGTGAAAGTAATCAAATGATGCTTGTAGCACATCTATTCTTAAACATGTTTTGGTGCTCATAAAAGGTTTTGCCAATATGGTTTAAGATTTCTGTTTCTATCAAGTGAAAAAATTAACAAAAATGTTGTTGATTGGATATCTGGACTTCCGAAATTCCTTTTTTACTCTTAATCACATAAAAATGCTACTGTTATGTAGACTTCGGGATAACATTGAAGAGCTGCGTCGTTCCTTGGTACCCAAAGAAAATGCTTTGGAGACATTACAGCAGTCACTTTTAGAAAAAGATCAGGTATATTTTTGAGAAATCTTCTGGCATTTTTTCTTTTTTGGTTTTGACTGAATTTTCATTAGTTGTGTTATCTCCAAAAGCTTTTTGTTATTCCCAACTTATGTAACTTCACATAATCTTGTACTTGTATGATTATATTTGGGAAGTTGTCTTTTGTTGCTGTAGTGAGAGAGGGCTCCTTTTGGTGTGCAAGGAGAGAGACTTGCATGTGCTTGCTTATGCTTAATATGCATGAAATATATAATTATAATCTTGTAAGGCGACTTGCGACCTTGTGGCATTTATGAGGGATAGTTAAATCTGTCTGACAGTGAAGACTGAGAAAATGATTGAAAAGAGAAAAAGCGAAAGAGGTTTGACAATAACTCAAAAAGTACTAATTTTGGAAGCTGGTAAAGTATATTGCATTTTGTCGCTTATATATAGTTGTCTTCATTGGTTCCTTCCCTATTTTTACCGGCCATGAATCTTAAGATTTTGCAATGTAAAAGCTAGGCATATAGATGTTCTTCAGAAAACCTCTCTTCCAGTAAAATAATATTTTCTTGATGTTAAAGACGTATGTTCATTACCTTAGGCTCAGGATATTGATTCAGAAAGTAAGGGGCTGTTCTCTTTGTGTTTCAGTTTTGTGTTGAGTTTTGAATTCATTTTGTGTTTTGTGTTTTGAGTGTCCATTTTGAGACTTTTGAAAATGTGTTCTTTTTGGCATTTTTAAAAAATTGTTTTGAAAACGCCCAAAACGCGTTTTGAAAATTTTGACTTGATTATAATTGAAAACACCCAAAAAGACAAATTTGTCGTTTTGGGTTTTCTTTACAAATTTTTAACTTGTTTTCAAGAACGCGTTTTCGAAAATAGGAAAGAGAACAGGTTTTCCCTATTTTGAAAAATCGAAAATAGAAAACGACTAGAAAATGATAAAGAGAACAGGCCTTAAATATACTTCAAAAACATCAGAATTTCTAAATTAGAGATAACATCATATATAAAACAGAATTTTAGCAATAATTTTTCCAATTAAAAGAACTTGTTTTCAAGAACGCGTTTTCGAAAATGGGAAAGAGAACGCGTTTTCACTGTTTTGGAAAATCGAAAACAGAAAACGACTTGAAAATGGTAAAGAGAACATGCCCTAACACTTCGAATTCATCGGAATGTATGGTCTTTCCCTAAGATGATTCAGTGTATGGTTCATGGCAGAGCCACTGTTTCTTGATTGTACAATACATCACATGTTATGGATATTGAATGAAGAATTAGATTGATATCTGGAGCTATTTTCGTAATCATAAGTGAAAAGAGTAAAACAATAGATTGGTTTATTAGGGATTTTCTAGTCCCAAAAAAAAATATTTTCACATTTTAGAATGTTTGATAAGTGGAGCCTAATATAATATACAATTTTTCCTCGACCGTGGTAAGGCCGTTGATGTGGGTCCAAGTAGCAGTAGGCTCCTTGGTGGCGAAATTTTTTAAGTGTTATAAGTGTACTTTGTTAAATTTGAACATGTATTTGGTCACCCTAAGGGTTTTAGGGTGAGCCTTCTTTTTGCTGTACAGAGAAAAACATTGAGGGTGGTGGCGCAAGTCTAGAAATGGATTGTAATCCTCTTATTTGATATAGTGCAACTGGACATAGCTCTCGCATTGAGAGTGAACCACTTTAAATTGTGTGTTTTTCTTCCTTTTGTTATCCAAGAAAGTCAAAAACTAGAAGCAGTAACTAATACTTTACAAAGTTAACTTTATATAAAAGAAGATTACGTGGATATCTCTCGAATTAAGGAGTTTCCTTAACTCTTTCCTGGAGTAGAATGTAAAATTAAGAAATTGCAGTTCAGACTTGAAAATAGAGCTTAGACATCATAAATCAAGTCATAAAGTTGACCATTCACTCCACCTTCACATTATGGATATTTTCTTGATTCCAAAATCAAGAAAAGACAATAGGCCTCAAAAACTTCTTAACTCAAGGGACCTAATGTAAAAGCCCTATTAATCAACAAGTATAACTTTCATACCGAAAAATCTTCATTTGTTGCCGAGGGTACAATTATTGTTTGTACTTCATAGCTTTCGGACAGTTTACAAGTTGCATCAGATAATTGTCATTGCATCACCATGATCTGACATTCAGGGAACCAATGCATCAACAGTCAAGGAAAAGCGTAAACTATCACTTAATTGTTATTACTTGATTATGTAAATGACAGTGACAAATATTGAATAACATTTAAATCAAGATGCTGGATCTGGAGAAGGTTTGCTAGTTACTGAGATCTTATTTCACATTATGATGATTTTGAAATTATAAAATTCTACTAACATTGAACTCATAGAAGGAATTTTCACTCTAAGATAGGTCTGAGTTGCTGAAAATAGTCAGTTTGTGTCGAAGTTTAGCTGCAATATATATGAATGATCAACAAGTTGAACTCTGGATCAATATATAGAGGTGATGATGGCTTATATTGTTAGGTCGTTATATTCTATTGCTGAACCATTGGTCCATGTTGCTTAAATATAAATTCCACGTGGCCGTTCCATATACTTGAAATTTCAGAAGGTGGGTTGGTGGAAAGGACAGGATTTGGAGTGACAGTATTGTGTTTGGTTAAAGAACCTTTATTCTGCTGTTTAGAGTGGCCAATTGGCGTAACACGATTAACAGTCTTCATGTCTTAAGGAGATAAAAATAACATTGATAATTGTTGGGGGCAAATAAATAACCCTTTGCTGAGCATCATGTGGACCACCCCAAAATTTCAGAGATCTGTTTCACCTAGTTGAGAATACTTATCTGACCTGCTGACATCTAAGATGTCTTCTTTTTAAATGCTCTCAGTGGCCTGGTCCCACAGAGGAAGTAATAAGTTATCAGGAAGGTGATGAAATAAATTTACAGCCAGGAAAAAATGTGATCCAGCAAAATTTTCAGGGTAATAGTTGGTTTGGACGTCTCTAAGTAATTATAATGTTATATATAACTGATTTTTGATATAATGATTTATAGCCCCTGTTTGATACCCATTTTCTTCCCATTCTCTTTCTCATTTTTTTCTCTTTCTTCATTTCAACCACACATTCTAACAATAAAATAATATTACACATAAATCCAAAAATTCTCTTTACTTTTTAACCACACATTCTTCTATCAATCACTATTCTAGAATTTATTTTTTCGTCAAAATGGGTGTCAAACACGAATATAATGAATAATTTGTGATTAATTAGGTTTAACAGACCTAAAATATTAATTTCTGGTTTAGATCCGAGTATTTCATTTAGGACTAAATTACAGATATGGTCAAACAATAACTGATAATGATTCACTCAAATTTTTAATATTGATTATTAGCCAAGTCTAAGCCCGGTGTACTCTTAATAATTGCTCAAAGTATTTCGATGGAATCTAGTCAAGTTCGAAGTTTGTTCTTATATATATATATATATTATTCTGCGTTGCCTATCTTGCACTTTATGAAGTAATTCTTTTAACCATTGTTCAAAAAAGCTCGCTCAAGCTTCGCCAAGGTGCAAAGCTTGGCCTTGCCGCTTAGCTATGCTTTACACTTTTAGAACAGTGCTTTGACAAATTAACTTCTCCTCAAATGAATATCTGCTTGCATTTCTGTAGATGTTGGAAGACATGCGGGGGTTAGTTCAGGCAGCTGATGAAAAAAGACAATCTTCTATTGCTGAACTCTCTCTGAAGCACCAGAAGGTAAAATACATGCAGATGTCTCGGCTAAACCTCATCTTAATATCTAGAATTTCAGATCCTTCCTTAGTTGTCGTGTTCCAATCACAACTTTTCAAGGTTTAGTTTCTCCTAACCATATGTCATGCTGCAGCAATTAGAAGACATGCAAGCCCAAATTGCAGATGCATTAAATGATCGAAGCAAAGCAACAGAAACAATCTCGTCCCTGAGGGTAAGAGCTAATTGTACCCCTTCTTTCCCCAATTTTTTAAAATTTTCGTTTCTTCCAAAAAGAAATGAAGTAGCAATATCTTTCTATATTTATAAATCCTTCACTGTATTTTGCCTTGTGTATAAATATCTTATGAGTTATTGCTGCACTTAATTAATTTCCATGCTAAAATAAACCAAGGGAGTACTTGTTTCATTTTACCAGGCTCTGGTAGCAGAGAGGGAGTCCAAAATTGCGGAGATGGATGCGGCTTCAAGTGGTGAAGCAGCACGACTTAGAGCAGCTTTGGAGACGTTAAAAGGCGAGCTTAGTCATCTGAAAAATGAGCATGTATGATGCTTTCTTAGCCTATGTTTAGTTTTCATTATTTCAAGACTCATTTTTCTCCAAATTTATTTCCAACCACAAATTCTTCAAATAAAATATTTTGTACATAAATCCAAAACTTTTTCCTACTTCTTAACCACCCATTCTCCAACAATTCACTACTCCAAAACTCATTTTATCAAATAATGTTTATCAAACAGTGCCTTAGTATAGTTTGAATCCGTCTATGCTATTTATTAAGCTTGATTGAGAGTTTTGCATAACTTATCCCTTGAAATCTGACACTTTGTTTTCAAAATTTTACCTTGGATTATAGCGTGCTAAATAACTACCAACTTATCTATTAGAGATGAAGAGTAAAATGGACTACATATCATCATACTCCCAAATAAACAGTTGTAACTCAAACTTTGCTGTCAGTTTCCATTATTTTTACAATTTCTTCTGCCATGTGACACTATCATCACTTTCTATGAGGTTGCCAAAGTCTTGTTCTTCCATGATTGTCTGTTGGTCACTGAAACCGCAACTTCTCCTTATTTCTTTTGCCAACTAATTATCCTTTTACTCTAGTAGACTTGATTTTCGAGAATTTGCATGTGAAAAGCATATGACTACAATAAAATATATTAGTTGTACGTAAATCTACCAATCATATGTATAACATGTTTATAGCCTCATATATAATATTTATACTACATATGAATGTATTTACCTTTTATATGCTGCAGTTTTTGAAGCTACTATTATGCTTATATTGAACATGGACAGATACCTCAATATAGTTTTAACAAATTAACTTCCCTTATAACCTTTGAGACAAGCAATAATTCTCACTAGACACCATTTTTTTCCTTTTGTTCTGTTGTGTACTTACCCTCAGGAAGCAGGTTTTGAAGTGCTTGTAAATGATTTGTAGGTTTATCTTGTTGTTGCCTCGAGTTTGGGCTATTAACCTAATAAGAACTAAGTTCCATGTAAACTAAAAAAAAGAAAATTGAGTTCGGTTTTGATTAACCAGTATATTTTAAATTATTGGGTGATGCAGGTTACAATACCATTGCAATTTAAACCATTTCCACCCTTCTCTGCCCATCTCTTTTCCATTATTGCAATTTTGTTTATTTGATTATGTTTGGTATTTATAGACCAACCTCTCTCATGATCTGATTGATCTATTAGCAATGATCTGTGTTCTTTTTTAGATGGCTAGATATTTTCCCACCTCCCATGATGACCGTTTTGTTTGTCGTGTGGTAAATATTATCATTCAAGTCGGTAATCTTCATATAGGCAGGGTTTGAAAAGCGAAGTTATGCAGGGATTGGTTTTAATGAAAAGTGAAGCAGTAGAAGCTTCCTTTATGTGTTTGGATGAGTTGAGCTTTTAAAAAATTGTTATGAAAGTGACAAAAGTTGGCGGTTTATATTTTAGACTGTTTTTGCTGGACATAAAATTCAGGAAAGTTTCCACACAACATTTTTGCTAATCAACCATAGAACAAGTATAGAACATCCAACTTTTTGACACTTATCTTTCCTGTCTCAAAATGAATTGAAAGGCAAAATATTGGCTCAACTACTTATCTTGATAGACATGCAAAATGTTTTTGCTGCATTCAGGAGAAAGAAAGAGAGAGTTGGGAAGCTTCTTCTCAGTCTTTGAGAATAAAACTGGAGACTGCAGAGAGTACTCGTGTCCGTGCAGAAGTTGAAGTAGCGAAGATGAGAAGTATTTCTTTACTTCTATTGTAGTTGTTATAATTGATTTGAGATTTAGATTTACATTCATATATTTTCAAATCAGGTCAACTGGAATCAGAATTGTCTGTGCAAGCTCAGCGTTTAAACAGTAAAGATGCTGAACTAGAGGCAGCCAAAGAAAAGGTAGTTTTTCTCTCTTTCTTTTTTCATTTGTACGATTCAAACTGACCTGAAACAGAAAATACTTAGCCACGGAATCTTTTCTTTGATTATTAAAAATCATTGCTAATCTACTTTTACCAGATGATTAGTATTATGGATTGGAGTTTGGCCTATAATTTTGTGGCACAAGACTTAACAGCATGATTTCTGCATATTGACTTGGATGTAGGTGATTGTCTGATAGCCAGCAAGAAGTACGTAGTGGACCCTCTATTTGAGTGGTACCTCCTCTTCATGTACCGGATTCGAATATTATTTAGAGATCCTCTATTTGGAGACTTGGAGGGAGAGAGATTTTCTTAAGGAATAAATAAAACCTCACAATGCAAAACTTAATGCAATTCTTAAATTCCAGTACTACATATATTCAGCTGAACTCAATTTAGACAGGAAGTTTACTTGATAAAGATGCAACAACTAGTTTAACGGGAAAAAAATTCAAGTCAAGTTTTGACTCCTTGAATTATATCAATCTTAATGAATACAATATGGTTTATCATCACAACTGTACTAATAAGACATTTGATTTCATAGGATCCCAAAATTGAAAACCTGTAATTATTACCTCTTGAGCTTTTGTTGATTACAAATCAGGTTTTTATTGAAGCTTGCAATTTCTTTATTAGAAATTTTTACACTTGTCTGCCAAGTAACTGCTTTCTGACTGATTTCATTATGCTGTTTTTTTTTTCCATGTTACTGCCTCTTATAATCTGATCTTTCTATTGTTACAAATTGCAGATCAACAGCATAGAAAGCGAATTTTCTTCATATAAAGTTCGTGCTCATGCACTTCTTCAGAAAAAGGATGCAGAGCTAGCTGCTGC
Source organism: Fraxinus cuspidata (assembly GCA_903798385.1). NCBI lineage: Eukaryota > Viridiplantae > Streptophyta > Magnoliopsida > Lamiales > Oleaceae > Fraxinus > Fraxinus cuspidata. The sequence goes on from CAIGRP010119196.1 coordinate 11,680, forward strand.
TAAGGATAATGAGCAACTCAAGGCTCACGAGGAAGCTCTTAAGGTGGACATTAATCAGTGTTCTATTACCTGATTGGACAAATTCTTTAAGTAACATTAGTATAACAGATTTGTTTCCTCGTAATATCTCAACTTCTTTTGTTCTTTAGGAGGCTGAGAAAGAAATATTATTAGTGTCTGCAGAAAGGGATAAGGTTCTCCTAGATCTGAAGGATGTTTTGACTAATCATGAGAAGGAAATTGCATCAAGGTGATATATTTCAAAATACGCGTTAATTTCAAACAATCATGTACATTTTTGATATTATAGATGTAATAGATCATTTGAGTGATTTTCTGTTCATGCACTAGTTCATACTTGTTTCTATCAGGGTTGCATCGCAATGGTGCTTCATGAATACATAACACTTAAAACGAAAATATTATTAATCATCTCCATCTTTTAAAATGTGGATGTGGTATTGGATCAAACAAAGTGGGGGAAAAGGATTTATGTAGCTAACCCCAAGTTTATTGGAAATGAGTAATAGCTTTCTATCTGAAAAAAAAAAAGAAAAGGAAAAAAGAAAAAGCTCTTTCTAACATTTTGTTGAAGGCATAATCTAAAAAATAAATTTATGCCCTCTTAAAAAGCTCAAGCTATTTAACAAGGTGGTTCAATATGGTATCAAAATGGACAAGTTTCTCAAGTATCTCCACCGTACATGCATGAAAATTTTGCACGTCATGCCTTCAATGAGAAAATGAAACTGGCTGGCATGAGAGAAGACCTAGTTAAAGACATAATCTAGATATAAATAAATTTGTGCTTACGTTTTTAATAGGTGGTTCAGCACAGTTGTCTGTTTTCACTTTTCTGAAATCTTCTTATAAATTGCTTAGAAATAGGTTTCTTGACTATAGAGAAACTTTGATCTGATATATCGATTTCAATTCATATTCTCAAATTTCATGTTTTGTTCTTCAGAGATGCAGATATTAGCAATGCAGAGCAACAGATTAAGAGCTTGGAAATGAAGTTGAGCTCTGCTCTTTCTGCTCACCAATCTGCAAAAGAAATGTGGGAGACAAATCTTCAAAATGTGGAAGAAACATGGCGATGTACTTAACCCTTTTTTCGTTTGTTATTCTTATATAGTTTGGTGCATGTATAAGTTTTGGGGAACTTACTGTTGAATTACCATTCTTTTACGTTACCATAGCACTTCAATTTGAATATTAATTTTGCAGTGAGATGTGAAGCCCTAAAGGAGCAAAATGAGGTGTCTACTAGTCAAGATTTGCAAAACGAAGTAGACAAGCTCGATCTACATTGTAAAAAATTAAAGGTCTGAGCAATAAGTTGTGTGCATACTACATTGAGTACATTGGTTTTTTTCTTAGTATTGAATTTTTGTATCTTTTAGGAAGAGCAAATTTCATTTCGTGATCTTGCTGATAAAATGATCGAGGAGAAGGACAGAGAAATTAGTAGACTTTTAGATGACAATAAGAATCTACTCCAGTTGCTGGACTCGAGGCCACTCGTATGTCTCTTTTACCCTACATAAATACGTTTGTCTCCATCTACATAGCAGATTGTTGATCCATCTAGTCTGCCTTCGTCCATTTATGTTGTTCAGTCTCTTCGCATAGATACTCCTGTCTTTCACCCTTGCTTAACTTTTTCATTACTTTGATACCCTATCATTATAATTTCAGGTTGATTACAGCAATAATCACTCAGGTACCAGAATTTTTCTTCTTTCTGTCTTTAAGAAGATGCTCTAGCCAGAAATGTTGCCAGTATAGTGCTTAAAGATACTGTGAAATTGACCTTAGTTTTAACTTTTCCTTCTGGAAATGATGAATGTAGACAATCAGAAACTGGAAGCCTCAAATTCAAGTGCGTTCGCTGCCGAACAACAAATTTTGGTAAAAATCTCAATGTTTCTTGTACTTAGATATTTGAAGTTGTTATGAGACACGAAATTGTATTGCTATTTTGTAATGTATATCTAAATATATGCATGTCGGAGGAACTGTACTTTTGCCAGGTGGTTTTTGTGATGACATAATGCAAATAATCTTGAAAAGGAGGTAATAGGAATATATTCTTTTGTACTATGTATCATTGACAAATGATTAGTGTAGACATGCTAAAATACTCATCTTTAGACAGTCTTGATAAATACAACTTTCAAGGAAAATTGTGGTCTTTTGCTTTAGTTTAACTAGAACGAGGTTGCTACAGATATGTACAAGATAGATGTGTGATTATGTTGGTAAATATGGTGTATTTCATTGCATATATTTCTTTGATCAATTTTAAAGGTTTGCATTGCGACATTCTTAATTGATTTATTATGAAAAACGATCATTGATCACCAATTTTGTTTTTATAGCTTTTGTCTAATAAAGGAAAAAGAAACTAAAGGAAAGTCGTTTTAATTTGTCTCTTTAAGTTCTACGTAACAAGGGCACAATAACAAAAACAGAACAGAGTTCCTGGACTGAGAGGACCTTTGAGTGTATGCTCATAAACAACACCATTGAAATAAAACATCCTTTCTGGCCTACTTCTTTCTCCCTGAAGATTTATGATCTTTTCCACTCTAATTCAAAACAGAAAAATCTTTCTTTTAGCTCTAAATTAAACTTTTAACTTGAATAGCAATATGAGATTTAGTTCTGTTCTATTCAGATTTTGGCAAGACAACAAGCTCAGAGAGAGGAGGAGCTTGCTCAGTCACAGCGGCATATTCTTGCACTTCAGGTAAGTTTTTTCTTCGGAACTGTGTATTGTAGTTAGTGTTATTCTGTTTTCTGATGTTTTTTGATACAGGAGGAAATTGAGGAACTTGAACATGAAAATCGCCTCCACAGCCAGCAGGTACTTCATAGTGCTCGTGGTTATACAATTTGAATCGGTCTTCACCTAACGTGCTTAATTTTTGGTGTCCTCAGTTTATTTGAACTAGGTAAACAGAGTTCTGCCATACACCATACATGTGGTTATAGAGGTGTAAGGAAAACACTGGTTAAATTCTGGCTATAAGAAACATATTATAGGAAGTGGGTCTGAAAATAAGATAATAGGATCAGACTCTTCAAAAATCTTTGAAGTGATGCAGTGATGAAAGTTCTTTCTTTCCATATGCACCATCATAAACACATTGGAGCTTCTTGTGTTGCCTCCCTGGCCTTTTCTGGTTCGTCTTGATGGTCTAGTTTTTAGCAGCTGCATTACTATAGGCAAGCACAACCTATGCGATTAATCCTACAAGAGAGAACATGATGTCCACATCCTAGTCGCTAAGCAATGAAGTATTTTAAGGAGTAGTATTCTTACTTATTTTTACTTTCAAGACACCAGTTAGCAATTGTTTCATCCTTCTCCAAAGATATTTTGCAACCAGTAAGTGAAATAATAGAAAATACATCTTGAAGGCTCTTAGAATGCTGAATTTTGTTTTTTGGTTGAAGCAGATTATTTGCCTACTGTCTTCACCTGAGTAACACTTATATTAGAGGGTTGACATACCAATGAAATTTTATCTGGTCCAGACTTTAAATCTTCACACACAAATATATATATATATATATATATATATATATATATATAGAGAGAGAGAGAGAGAGAGAGAGAGAGAGAGAGTTACTTTATCTAACAAGGCATCACTATATGTTTATCTTCATGCTATCTCTAGATCACACACAAATATATATATATATATATATATATATATATATATATAGAGAGAGAGAGAGAGAGAGAGAGAGAGAGAGAGTTACTTTATCTAACAAGGCATCATTATATGTTTATCTTCATGATATCTCTAGGGATAGCCAAGCGGAGAATGCAAAAAGTAATCGGATAACCAACTGGGAGAGTATCGATAGATTCCTTTTCGGGAGTGATTTTCTTCCTCCCCAAATGTTTTGACCCTCTGGGGCATGTTGTCTTTTACGCCAAATTATTTAACACCGAGGAGACAGTGTAGAGCTGCCAGTTCTTATGTGAGGGTCCGACTCCGGTTCATGCTACAGAACAATGAGATCAGCTCAAAATATCTTATAGTAAGCCCGTAAAGGGGAGAGAATCTTCGTATATGAGAACCTAAACTTTTCCTTAAAATCGAGAATCGTAGATGTCTGTCAAAGAGCAAGACTTGGTGAATATCAACCATCTCTAAAGATTGGAGGTTGTGTGCATTTCTATTAGTTTGTACTGAGTCTTTATTGAAAATGCATGTTTAGGTATATGTCCTTTCAAAAGAATATATGACCCGTTATGGAAACTTCAGATCCAAATAACAGTTGAAAATGGAGCAACACTGAATCCTGTTATTTAAATTTTAAATGGAATCCTTGCCTGCCTTTTCTACACCCTTGATCATGAAGTGTGGACTACTTGTTGACTCCCAAGAATTGCATAAAAGTAAAATACTCCAAATTAGCAATTTATGAATTATTTATTTATTTATTTTTATTTTTTTTGTGGCCCGCAATTTCCTCAGATGGATTTCCTGATTAAATGGGGGAAGTTCTTGGTCTATTCAAGACAGTGTTGCTGGTTTGTCTTTTGGCTACAAATTCTCTCTAAAATGCAAAACGTGTAATAAGTTTTATTTCAAAGATGGATCATATTGAGAATACTAATACTTCTGATCAAATCAATGCTCTCAAAACTAGTCTCATTTCAACCGGGAACACCGGGAACCGGCCATTAAACAAGTTTAGTTTTGACTTAAAACCTTACTATCAAAAAACCGTGAAAGCCTGGCCTACCAACCAGTTTAACCATGAAACCTCTAAACGAGGACCAGTTTTGCCGGATTTAGCGGCTTGCATTTTCTTGGGAAAAAATAAACTTTAAACATTTAGTGCCCATCGACATGGATTCAAGGCCCATAAAGGAATAGTTTTACACACCATTGCCCAACTCTCCATATAGTTTACTTTCTCAATGTTCTCCACCCGGATTTTCGTCGTGGGATAAAAAAAATTACCAGACTACCACCTATTTTTCAATTTTTTTATACAAGCCTAAATAATATCATGCTGTTGCATATATATTACGCATTTATCATAGCATTTCATGCTATTTTTATTCGAAGAAATTATAAAGAATTTAAAGCTCAAAGTAAATTTTTCTTAACTTATTTTTTTTTTTAATTCCAGTTCACTCTATATTTCTCATTTAATTTTATATTAAGTACACGATAAAAATGCTATATAAATATTTAAGCGATTCATGATGTGTTAAAATTTTATATTATTATCTCATTTTCTATTCATATTAGAAGTGGTTGTACAGAAAATATAATGTATTCGAGTTTAATAAGTGCTTCCGTCTACATAGTCTAATTAATTTAAAAACTAACTTATTTTTGTCGATGTCAATTTGTTGTTGCTGTTTTCTTTTTTTTTTTTTTTTTTTTTTTTTTTTTTTTTT
>CAIGRP010119196.1:17222-38075 GCA_903798385.1 Fraxinus cuspidata
TTTTTTTTTTTTTTTTTTTTTTTTTTTATAACTTGTTCAACCTAGTTCGACCTTTTGACCCTTTGCTCTTTCCAGGTCAATATCTGGTCCAGATTTGAAAAGATAGGATCAAATAAATGAAGAGGATTCAATACTTTGTTTTGCTTTTTCTTTGTTCTAATTGGTAACATAGGTTAGGGGTTGGGGGAAGTTTATGTCAGGAATGTGAGTTGGTAATTTTATTGAGCTACATTATAACAACAATTCGAACTCTGATGATCATGTCTGCAGGAAGCCATGCTGAAGGAAGAACTTCGGAACATGGAAAGGATGCAGAAGAGGGAAGGAGTGGATTTGACATATCTTAAAAATGTAATTTTAAAGCTTCTGGAGACAGGTACCTTCGTAATGTATTGGCTGCACAAATGCAGTCAAACTACCTTATTATAATAACTTTTAGAGATTAAAATAGCTTAATTAATAGAGATAATAATTATAATGTTACTACTTGTTATAATGAGATATTTTATGTCGTTCATTTTATATTTTTGCATGAAAGAACTATACTTTCTTTTTACTTGGGCTTTATAATTCAGAACTTGCAAAATATTACACGTACAACCTAAATGATGTTGTCATCATGCTTGAATTACTGATGGTAATTAGGTAATAAGATAAGTACCGTATATATTCATTATTACTCGTAGCCCTTGTTTGGTTTAGATAAAAATAAGATTTTTAGTAGATATTAATAAAAGTTGATGAAATGTGGTTTAAAAGTTGTGGGTCCCATAAAATGTGTGGTTATAATTAATTGTTGACTTTAACTTAGATTTTAATCCAATTTTTAAGCGATACCAAACAGGGGCCCAATGTCTTATTGAGTAGTGTCATTCGACAATGGAAGGTCATAGTGTCATTCGACAATGGAAGGTCATTTGACTAACCTGCACAGTTCATTCTGCACTATTTTTTTTTTTTTCTAAGGTACATTAGAAATGTATCTAAATACTTTTTAGACTTATTAAAAGTGCATGATGTCAAGTATCATGATTTTAGAGCAAGTGTTGNATTCTGCACTATTTTTTTTTTTTTTTAAGGTACATTAGAAATGTATCTAAATACTTTTTAGACTTATTAAAAGTGCATGATGTCAAGTATCATGATTTTAGAGCAAGTGTTGCTAAATTGGGCTAATTAGTAAATACAACATGCACACACAGAAAGCACGAATAAACTTAAAATAACTAAATTCATATACTTTATTTGTTCTTCTGCAATTTTGTAGCATTAATACATTTTTGTTAATAGTTATTTATTATTTGCTGTGGGAAACATTACTTATTTTAAACAAAAAAGTCGGTTGCTCTGTATTATATTAGTCACTAGAGAATAGAGATTATTGACTTTTAGAAATAATCGTAAGATTATCGGTGGTATGTAATATTCCTTTTTTTTCCCTCTCTCTCTCTCCCCCCATTTAACCAAAGGTAAGTTTCTACTGAGCAAGTTATATTCTTCTGATGGCGGTTGTGAATTATAGGTGAAGTGGAGAGACTGCTACCTGTTGTTGCGATGCTCCTTCAATTCAGCCCCGAAGAGGTAAATTTCTCTCTTTAGTTTCTCTATTGATGTTGTAATATGTTGCAGTAGATGAGTACTACATTTGTTAACTGTCGATGCATTCCAAATATATTTCCCTCTTTGAGAAATTCACCCTGCATAACTGTTGTCTTCTGAACTTGCATCACTTGAAAGCTCGTGAGAAATATCTGTCTCCTAATCTTCCTTGTACTTTCTTTGCCTCTTTTTTCTAGCTTCCCCTTGTGATAAAAACTTTCTCCACTCTTTCCATCCGCACCCTCATTTGCAAGTCGTTACATCTTGGCCAACTACAGGCAATCTTCTTGTGGAACTGTCTCCTCCCACAACTTTCTTTATGGACTGATTCTTAGATAAACCCTCTTGCTGAATAATCCATCACGTTAGCTTTCTGGTTTATGCCAACTTTAAATACTTATTCATGAACCTCATTGCTATCACGTCATACCTTGTGGGCTTGGATATATGTGGAGTTGACTAGAGAATCTCCTCTAAATAATTCCTTATCATCATTTTTATCAGTGCAGTTAACTTATTATCTTACATCACCTAGTAAATATCTGTTTGTGGTGTGATTTTATGAGTTGCGACTTTCTGTCTTGAGTTTCTGCTTTTGTGCCAATTTCATTGATATCTTGATGTATATGATAAACTCTCCGCTGAAGACAAATGATTTTCCAACTTTAAAGCCAAACTCAATGCAGAGTATATTCCATGTTTAAAACTCCAACTCAAAACTTGGATTTTAACTACGTTTCTCTTCCGTGTTCGTCTTTCTTTTGGTTTTTGGACATAAATAACTCAAATCGAGTTTGTATAATAACCTGCTCCCATTGAGCCAAATAATCTGAAGGCATGGTTCAGTTTGATTTGGTTCCACTGCGGCAGTAGTTGCATATCAAAATCAGTTAGAACTTTTTTTTATATAATCCTATTAAATATGCTTACAATGCAGCTGCAAAAGTGTCAAGCTGCCTACCGAGCAACGACTGAAATTCCACCCAACCCTGCAAGCGATTCTTCAGGATCTTCACGGTCTCTTTTCTCTAGGTTTGCATTTTCATAACAAGAAAAATCATTGCCGGAAATTTTGAGATAAAATTTGAAATACAGATGTTACTGGATTCATCATTTCTAAGGGGAGTTGGGACAGGAATTGTTTTAGCAGCAATGCTAAATGTATATGCAATGAAACAGGTATTATAATATTTAGATAATCGATAGAAGAAAAATGAGATACAACTTATATGAAGAAATGGAGAGATTTGTTTGCCTTTTATAATTCTTTAACATTGTTCCATTCTTGTTCTGTGTTTTTTACTTGTGAAGAGCTAAGGAATATGTATTGCAGTTGATAATCTATTGGTTTCGTTCTCTGTAACCTTAGCCTTAATTTGTCGTGGAAGGCATCTCTATGTACGTCTTGCTTGCCGTGGTTACACTCTTTCGATCAATCCACATTCTGTGTTTATAGATTAGTGTTTGCATTTAAATGGGTGAGGTGAAGGCGGAATATATGTGAAAACCGTTGATGAAATGATACTAAAACTGGAGTGTTCAAAAAACTAAAAGTATATGAAGAAATTGATATATTTGTGAGTTGTGGAAGAAATAGATGATGAAATTGTAGAACTTGAATAAAACTTGAGGCATGTGATTCAGTCAAAGTTTCAATTGTATAAAGGTTTATTATTAGGAAAGCAAAGCTTATTTGGTGGTTATCTGTGCATTTTTTTTCTTGAAGAAATGTATAGAAGCAGAATTTGATAATGATTTTCATTTTATTCCAGAATTTCATAAATATATGATTCATAAGACTTGCAACAATTTCCTTCAGTTAAATGTCATAAGGGACCACAATTGCATTTTAAAATAGTCAACAATCCCAAAATGTTCTCTAAATAATTTGTGGACATTTCCCTCGCGCGATTCAAATATGAATTTTGCTCGCTCTTTTCAAAAACGTTTATACACCTTTCTGCTCGCGAAAAAGAAAAATATTTTTGGAGAAGTTTTAGTCCATTTTGTAGACACTATTTTTCCTTGTCAAGATTACCTACAGTCATTTTACACGACGGAATGACCATATTTATTAAAAATTTTGGCGCGAGACAAAATTTACATTAGGCAAAATATGAACCAAGTTTGAAAAACTACCGAAATAATTTTGCCATCAGAAAAGCATTCAATTGGCCCCAAGAATACTTCAAGCCGTTAAAAAAATATAAGAGAATTGCAGAGAACTCGTTTAATTTTATTAGCCGTTGAATGAACAATTAAAAATGTTATAATCTATTTTTTAAAGGCCATGGCTTTTTGCACATTAAAAGCCATGATATGAATCGCTAATTTTGTATCAAGAATCAGCACAATTAATGCACAAGTTAGTAACTTTCTCTGCTTGTTATGGGACATTGTGTACAAGAAAATTTGCCGGTTCACATTTTTCTGCATATCCCAACTTAGAAGTGTTGTATTTTCTGTAAACCCCAGTAAGTTTCCCGGTTGCTGCCTTCTGTTGGAACCCGACGATCAGTCTTGAGCATTCCCTGCTTGGTTAAAATTACAAACAATTAGCCTGAAAAGTCTTTTCGAGTTTTATCGGAATATATGCATTTCGACAAGGTAATAACGACTCACAATAGTTCATCTTCTGAATAGTTTGTATGCCATTCGCACGTCTTACACCATTGTCCAACGCCATAAAGCGTACATTGAGCTGTATATATTGCAGCAGCAGCCAAAACCGAAGGCGAATATTTGATCATTTCATACTCCACTAAGCAAAGCTCAATCAAGTAGAAAGAGAGTAGCTCAAGCTGACAGAAAAACACATACATTAATGACATGTTTGGTACAAAGTGCTATACGAATAAATACGATGATGATAGGTGTGGACTTGTACACAACCAACCAACCTTCCTATCCGACTGAGCAGCCTTGAGAAATCTTCTCATAAAAACGTGTGCAGTCGGAAGAGACATTGTAAACTGCAATGTGTGGAGCATCAACCACTCCATTTGGAGGACTTCTTTTCTTGAGTAAGCTTTGTCCGAAATAAATATCAAATCATCCACGACTGGAACTAAAACTTCCTCATATTTCGAAGCCAAGAGCATAGCAACCAAACCAACAAGTTGCAGCTTCTTTCTTTCTACAGTTTGCTTTGCTAAAAATCTGTCTATTAGGTTTACAGTTAGAAACAATGTCTCGTCCCTAAGGTCGAATTTGTGGTGTACCTGTTGATTATGACTCGATTTTAGTCCGGTGAAACAAGCCAAATTATAAAGAACATTGTGTATTCCAGAATACCTCAATAAGCCAGTCAATTAGAATAGCCCTCATCCTTTCATTTATGTCAGGTTGTTGTGCCATATAGCCCGGCGAAACACAACTACAACTCTGCAGAATGAACAACTTTTCGTCGTTAGAGCGAACAAAATTTCTAAAGTATTCAGCCCAATTGAACATCAAATTTTTACCTCCATTTTGAATCTAAATGCATATGAGTTCTTACCTCCATTTTCTTGTAGTAGGCATATAGATCTTCAACATAGTCAACAACTGCAAGGGGATCTTTTGCATCACAACTGTCAATATCCATAATGGTCTCTTCAAATATGTCCTCCATTTCAACTTCCTCCTACACATTGTATTTTATCGATTTCATAACCATTATTTTCAAATAAACCTATCGAAAAAACAGCAGAAAACCAATATATACCATTTGATCTTTTTCGGTAATTTCAGTTTCTGTTTGTTCCAATGACATGGTCACAGATGGATCCTCTACATCTGATAGAGGGATATCCTCCCATATAGTGAATTCATCAACCGATGTTTTTGGTTTCTTCGTGTCCTGTTCAAAATAGATCGGACAATACGAATTAACTCTTCGATTTTTTAGATAACAATACATTTAAATTTTCTGGGAACACGTACCTCCGGACGTGTTTTCTGGGAGAGTGGCATTTGAAAGGCATTTTTCCTTTATAGATCAAGAAACGGACATTAGCAATAGTTGAAGATAGGAATTTAAAAGCAATAACTTCTTAAAAGAAAATGAAAAGTTAAGGACCATAATTTGACCTTGGAATTGGAGGGTTTGTATCAGAAATCCCAGTTCTTCTGAGTTTCAAATAGTGATTACGCATCAAATTCTTATTCAAAAAGATTCGAAAATATACACCAAAAATGTTTAAATGGGAGAGATGGGACTTACTCCGATAAAACTCTCTTGTTAACAACACAAGGAAATGGATTAGCTCCCACTAAATTCTGATTCAGCACACTTAAAGCTCTTCTATTAGATCTCAACTCCATTCTGAATTTTCTTGCACCCATCATTTCTGCCCCTACAACCACCAATTAAACCATTTTAGAAATTGCATTTTGAACTCAAAAACCACAAAGAAAAAACTAATAGTTACCTTGTGCATTTGTGGGTTTAATCTGAGCAGAAGTGTTCTGGTTAGATAAAACCATTTTCAAATTGATTTTATCAGAAGAACAAATCAGAAGCACTGATTGAGTAAATAAAAAAAAAAACCCTCCTCAAAAGAACCCTGTAATGCAGATGAGCATCTACAGAAATGGGTATTTTTCTGGTGAAAGCACTGATTGAGTATTTGTTGATTTGTTTTTGTATATATTTGAAATACAACGGCTAGTACAAACATGGCAATTGTAATAACTTTTACAACGGTCACACAACGTATCTTACCCATGTGATTTCGCTTTCAAACTTCTATTAATTAAAGTTATTATAGTTGTCATTTGGACTTTTTCAGGGCTCACACCAGCGCTCTGGTCCACCATCAGCTTTACTCATTTCTACTAGCCCGTCTCGTCGAGTGACAAAATGGAAAGATATGAAGGTCTTCTTATTTTTTAAGAAAAGATGTGTATTGAAGTGTCAAAAATATATTGCGAGAACAATTAATAAGACGGCAAGTTTGAGACAATAGATTTAAACTCGACCTTTACTAGTGTGGACACGGTCAAACTGTTCAATTTGAGTTGATATCACAGAATATCTAGACCATTTGGCTTCGGCATGTTCAATCGTAGACACATGATAAAGATGAAAAAACATCAAGATATGTTGATGTATTGATGTCTTCCTATTTATTACGATGCGATATGCTTAGATCACCACGTATTGCTAGTACAATCATTGGAACAAAATATCCATACTAGTTTGGACAGGCTCAAATTGTTCAATTTGAGTTGATATCACAAAATTGTAAAGAATGACACTTTCATACTAGTTATCGTTGAAAAGAAGAGATGCTCGAGGTTCTATAAGCACAATCAAATCATGTAGTGTAGTAGTAGTAGTAATAATAATAATAATAATAATAATAATAATAATAATAATAATAATAATAATACAAGTAGCTTATATTTCTTTATTATGAAGTGAGCTAAGAACAATGATATAGGCTTAAGATTATGAAGATTTAGCTCACGGTTTAGATAAAAAATCAGATTTTGACTAAATGTGTGATTCAAAATTGATAAAATCTATGGTCTCATTGTTATAACATAGCAGGCATGGCAAAATAGTGACAAGGTGAGAACAAACCTCTCCTAGTGCATGTATACTGTATACGTGCGATTGAGATTACTTCCCGAAAGGAAAGGTCGTGCTTAAATAATCATTGCAATTGTAACGGAAACAATCAAGATTACATGCATTATTAGATTACCAACCAATCAAGGATTTCGATAAAAGACAACAGTAGTTCAGAGGTTACGACAGTGCCCACAATTAACCCAACACACTTCCCATGCCAACCAATAAGAACAAAAAGTAAGTAACGAGCGTGATACGAATTAAGGCGGAGTCAAATAAGATTGAGGTACAAGGGCAGCATTGGGCTCCCCACTTCCTATATACGGCCTACATATCCACACATTTCACTTATCCAATTTGATTCACTTTACATATGCTCATTTTTCGACCCCACTAACTTTAATATTGGATAGTCTTGTTGATTGCGCCTCTCTTTACAACGACCAAATAAGATTAATTGATTGTTATTTTGTAGATATAACTATCAAATTAATAAGTAGGAAACTGCCACATCATTTTTTACATCAACAATTTGATATTAAAGGAAGGCTCTTTCTTTTGAATTGTCGTGATCAATAGTTTGGTGATTGCACCACTCTTTGCAACGACCAAATAAGATTAATTGATTGTTGTTTTGTAGAAGAAAAGTACGATAAAAAACCGCCACATCATTTTATACGTCAACAGTTTGATATTAAAGAAACCTTTTGAAATGTCCTAATCTCCCAAAAAAATTATCAAACTCTTATTCCCATAACATTGACATTGCCAAAAATAGCTAACCTAACACAAATGCTTATCGAAGTATCCATGTAATTCGTGAAATTAATCTTGAAATAACCTCAAAAGGTTGAGTTACAATTCCCTAAGTAATGCTAGAATAATGAGAAAACTACTCAAACAGATATTATGAGCGAAGTCATTGTGAATTTTACCAATATACTCGAGTTTGTGATGATCTAGTTCACAATACATGTGCGGATCAAAACTAAATTGAATTTGAGTAGGGTAGTTATAATTAAAACTTGATAAATATAACTAGCAAAATATGAAATCATGGACTCCTTATGAAAAAATAAAAACTACTACTCCAACAATTAAGCTAATGGCAGTTGACGAACAACTACGAATTCTACCATAACCAAATACTCAAATTCTTTAGCTATGATGGAAACTCACCTAGTTGATAAGCCTACTCAACTCGAGCTCGACTTTATAATACAATTTTTTTCTCTTCGTATCAAGTTGTAATTGTTCACTTCTTTTTATTTAATGTATAACACATTATAAATTTGTGCCCACTAAGGATGGTAACGGAACGGGTTGGAACAATCACCCGTTTACCATCCCAATTATATTTTTAATTTACTATTATTATTTTTTAGAATAATTTGAGAATTTAGTTCATGTGCTTGTGTATAAAAAAGTTAGATCAAAGTATTTTTAAATAAATTTTGAATATATTTTTTTAAATAATGGGGGTGGGATGCTTAAGACTTTGAACAAAGGATAATAAGATTACAAGGCCAATCACTCTTCCCTAATATTTATATTTATTTGTTATTTCATTTTAAAACCAGTACACACACACACACACACACACACACACACACATATATATATATAAAAGAGGCAAAAAACTTGGCATCACGTGTCGCGATTTCCCATCGTCGTCAAAAATGTTTTTTTCCCCTCACGCATCTCCTTCTCCTCTTCACGCAACACATCCCATCTTCCATTTTGGCACGCATTTCCCCCATTTCTTAACGTCATTTTCCTTCCACCCATAGAATTCCAATTTCCATCCCGATTCCGAAACTGATTCCAAAACCCTACAAAAAATCGATTATTCGTCGCCGTTCCTTCACATTTTATTGTAATATTTCGTGAGTACAGTTCTAATTTCTCTGAAAACTTCGATTTCATTCCTATTTTAATATCTTGTTAATTTTATTGATGTGTTTTTCTTTTTATTTAATAATTTAAAATGGTTCTAGAAATGAAGAGCTGCAATGGGTGTAGGACCCTTCTTATATACCCGAGTGGAGCAACAAATGTGTGTTGCACTATGTGTAATACTATCACTTATGTTTCCAGGTAAATTTAAATTTGAATTCGAAATTTCAGCGAAGTTATAATTTGTTTGAGTGTTCCTTGGAAAATGTTGAATTCTTTTGTTTTAAATCAAATATCATATAATTTGTTTGATTTTGATAGCCAATGTTTTATATGTGACTTAAATCTCCCTCCTCTCAGTAATGGAAATGTCCCAATTGATATGTGGAGGTTGCTGTACAATGTACACCCCATGGTGCTACAAGTATGAGCTGCTGTTGTTGTCATACGGTGAATCTTGCACCATGTAAACTTAATTGATGTCTATTATTAATTGTCAAAACTCACCATTATGTTTGTGATAAATATATCGAGCTTTGGTAACTATGTAGACTTAATTGATGGCTATCATCGATTCTTAAAACTCACCGTTCTATATGATAAAATGCTAGGAAGGGGAAAAAAATATGGAGACAATTTTTTTTTTTAACAGTGAGATACATTTTCTTTTATTAGTCTAAAATTGTCTCGAAACAATTAGAAATGTTGTGGAGAGAGAAAGGAAAGAAGGTGTGTAGACTTTTTTTTTCTCTTCTTTTTTTTTTTTAATTGGATTATGTTATAATTGTAAATTTGTTGCAATGTGCTAATTGAAAACTATATTGTAATAATATTTATGTAAATTTTTTTTCTATATTTCGATATGTAAAAATGATAAAGCATCTTACATTTTCTAACCCACTCAAAAACACAACTTCATTCCATACACCAAAATTCAGAATTCCTTTCGGGCGTTGCCCAGAGCCCCCACGAGGGGCGCTACCCCCTCCACCCACGACTTGACAGGTCGATCATCGCCCGGGGCGTTGCCCCGAACCCCCACGAGGAGCGCTGCCCCCTTGACCCCATGACTTGACCAATCAGGTCGATTCCTGTTGGGGCGTTGCTCCCGAAACCCACGAGAGCGCTGCCCACGTGTGCTTTAATGTCATTGCACTAATAATAATGTCATCCCTTTTATTAACATATTCACCGGTGAGCTGATATTCATCTGTTTTGATGTTTTACTCAATCTACAAAACTTCCTCAAACATCTCATGATTGAAATATTAGAACTATATAAAAATGTTATTTTCCTTTTTGAATTAGTGAACAATTTTGTCAGATTAAGTTAATGTTGCATGTATTGGGAGTTCTCAAATACAAATTTTCCTATTTTCAAAGTTGAATCAAGATAATATATACTTTTTAAAACATAAACCCATATTATGAATATATTGCATCTAATAAGAATTCTCAAATTAGTTTCTATTTATATGTCGAGTTTGTAAATATAATTTATACGTCCAGCCTTATTGTTTATTTTGTTACATGTTTGCACACTGGTTTATATATATATATATATATATACACACACACACGCTTCCTATCTTCTTTTCTCGTTTATTGTATAGCCACCGAGTGAATCGAACAGCAACAAGCAAGGGTTTTGGATTTCTCCGTCAGTCCATCAATATTCTCTTTTATTGTGGTGTCTCTTATTAATTGGAGTCGAATGGGTGGCGGCGATGCCAATGATGGAGGCGATTCAAATGAAAATGCCGGCAGCAAAGGAGGAGAAGTCATGGTGAACGTTCGATGCTCCAACGGCTCGAAATTCTCGGTGCACGTGAATTTGGACTCCACAGTCGAGTCCTTCAAGTCAATTCTCGCTCAGAACTGCGAAATTCCACCGCAGCAGCAGCGTCTCATCTACAAAGGTCGCATCTTGAACGACGATCAAACGCTTCAAAGCTATGGTATATAACAATTGTTCAATCTATTACAATTGTTTTAGAGGAATTTAATAGGATTCTTTATTTTCAGGGTTTTAATTTTTGGACCTGAACATGTTGGAAGGTATTGATAGATTTTTTTTTTTTGGTGTGTGTGTGGGTGGTGGAGATATTCATGAACAAACAGATCCTATTTCGTGATCATATAAACAAAGTAAACCACCCATGTCTAATGAACTTGAGAAAAGATACAAAAGAAGCCTTTCTAATTTCCAATATAGAGGTTCAAGTAAAAGAACCTTAATTTAGAAAAGAAAATATATGAGATAAGGACGTGTCCATCCATTGTACAATTTATACTGGTAAAAGGTATACTTAAAAGGTATCATTAGAACATGGAGTAATCAATTGAGTAGCGCATGTAGTGACAAGCATACTAACAGGGTCAGGTAGCCATCTGTAGCCTCTGCTATGAGCTTCAAGATACTCTTCATATGTCTGTATCACAAGATTAACACTACACCATCAGGAATGAGACATCAAGGCAAGTCTTTAACTCTCACCATAATGAATCGATTTAAGAAAGTTTACATAGATCTACAAAAAAAAAAAAAAGTGCCAGAAATATAATCTAGATAACGTTTACAATCAGTCCACAAACTGCTATAGAGCATGTTTGGGAAGTGATAATAATTTAGTTACTTGTGATCAAACATATTTTTTTATTTAAATATTTTGTATGACCCACATCTACCTACTTATTATCCACACATTCCTTAGAACCCACATCTCATAATCACTTAAATTTTAATTTAATTACTTCCAAAGAATGGTCCATATTCACCACCTTATAAGTTCTCCCAAGATCTCTCCATAGCTATAGGAATCACCTTTTTTCTCATTTCAATGAAGTTCATCTATGTCACATTACAAATCTGAAGCATTCTTGGATGAAATAGGACTTACTTAGCCTTCTCACCATCTGTTTATCTTATAGTCCCAAGATCTCTCCATAGCTATAGGAATTACCTTTTTTCTCATTTCAATGAAGTTCGTCTATTTCAAATTACAAATCGGAAACATTCTTGGATGAAATAGGACTTACTTAGCCTTCTTGCCATCTGTTTATCTTATAGTTCTGTCTTTACAAGTGGCAAAGCACACCCGCACCTTGTGGCATTAGTGCACGCACCACGTGTAGTGAGCCATATACTTGTCAAGTGCATATTTTGTAAAATACTAAAAAATTCAAAAAAGGCATGAAAATTACATGAACATGAAACCAAGGATGAACCTACAGAAAGTGAAACCTTTGAGTAGAGCTCCAAACAGCCATAATCCATAGCATATCCTCTTGAGCCAAGCCACCCATGAGCCCAAACGAGCCAAGTCATCCATGAGTTGGCTCGATTTTTTTTTTTTTTTAAAATTAACAAAATTAGCCCAAAATCAAGCAATTTTTAAAAAATTAAAATAAATCTAAAAATGAGGCAAAAACGAGCTAGTTCACGAGCCCGAACGAGCCAACTCGCAAGCTCGTGCCCACGAGTCCAAACGAGCCGGCTCGCGAGCTCGTACCAATGAGCCGATCCACTCAGCTCGTGAAAAATAATTTGAGCTTAGCTCGACCCTTGCCTTGTCTCAAAATGAGCTCAAACCAATCGCTGGCCGAGCCGAGAAGCGTCAGCGAGCGGCTCCGCCCATTTGCCACCCCTAGCAAATCTTATTCACTCACACCACAATTTTACATAATATACCAAATGGTACAATGCAATGCTGCATTCATTTACAAAATGGAGAAGTAAATAATATTCATTCGACTGATTAAACAACGTTCTCTCTAAGGAATACTAAACTGCTGTCACTCAGGCAACCTGCAAGGCCATTGTAGTTTAAAACATACACAAAGCCCCCACAATGAAGAGAAGAAAGCACATATAAACCATGGATCCATATTGTTGTCTCACTGGTTAAAACACAAGAAAGTAACGTACATAATTGAAGTAGCTAATGGATTGACAAACACCAGCTTCTTTTTAAAAATCTAAACAAGTATAAGTTGTAAGGTAGGAAAAGGAAAAACAAAAACAACAGAAACACACACTAACACCGTGAAACAACTGCAATCACTGGTGACATTGCAGGCACCCTGAGCATCGCCTAATGCATAAGGGAAGAGTTCTTTCAAAAAAAAAAAAAAAGAAAGAAAAAAATACAGGAAACAAGCTTGAAAGATATTTGGCCGAAATCATGAGTTGGTGTATAAAAATTTCTGTGTACAACCCATAGGAAAAAAATCAGTGAGTGGCATATAATCCCTAAGAAATATGAAGTTCAAGAAACATATAGGAGTATCAATTTATTAATGAACTAAAGACACCTATACCATTTCCAGAATATCATCCTCAGTCAGAGTGAAGGCATGGGGGCTTCTCTCTGCTGACAAGTCATTTTTTCTCATGTGTGCTAAATGGTATCTATCTACTTCAGCTTGATGTTGATAAAGCAAAGAGGGATCCAGCACAGGTTCCATATGCAACGGAGGCACATTATAGACTTCATTTTGAAAAGAATGTAATTGCTCTTTGTAAAGACATTGTGAAAAAAATTCATCCCTCACTTCACCTCTGCATACAATTAAGAAGTTTCGTGAACAAGAGATTTCCAGAAGAATCATATTTTAAATTTAAAAAAAGAATGAAGAAAAATAAACCTTTTCAAATTAATTTCCACATCATCTCTCCCATCAAGAAGTTCACAAAGAGCTTCACCAATATCCTGAGGTAACTCCTGGAAAAGGTTTATATATTTCTTGTGCAAGTAAATATACTCAAAGGCTCCCAATTTGCGAAGAAACATACATGCATAAACTGTTAATGAAAAAAGAAGTGTAGAATAAAACATATTGTAAAAATTAAAAATAGTTCATACCTGGCAGTCTCTACTAATTTTCACAGGTCTGTAATAATTCCAAGGGTTTTTCAGATGAAGTGTCTTTTGGAAAGGCAAATCATGCAAACACAGCCATTTGACTTTAAAACTCTGCCCCCAAGGTTTATTTTTACCACTTTCTTGACTCCAAATGTCCTCCTGTCTCCCACCAATTGAAGACATCATTTGAGCATACCCCTGGAAGAAGCCACTCGTGTTGATGCTGAATATGAGAATTACCTTGCCAGAATTCTGCACCAAAAGCACACGCTTCTCTATAACTTAAAGAGGATGACACCATTTCCAAAATATGCGCTATATTTTAAAAATGGGGATCTTACTCGGAAGGCTTCTTCAAGAATAGGCTCATTCATGATTTGAGTAGCCCAAAGTCCCTTCTTAAATGACAGTTGAATATTTTCATGGTTCAAGCTCTTCATAATGAAATATCTCGTTTTATACAGACTATCTTTGATTGGATCTGAAGTTGGCACCTGGTCACCAGAATGCACTTGCTCTTCTGCCCCAAGGCGAGAGGCTTCCTCATTTCTTTTGTCGCTTGGGCTTCCTGACAACAGTGTCCATATTCTTCGTTAATCACAAACTAGGATTCAAAACGAAGTGAATGTTTTAGCATTAATCAGAAGTACAAAACTTCGTATCATCCTAATATGCTGGCAAATTGTAAGTTGTTGATACACTCATGAGAGCAATGTATCAATTAACAGAGTACTACTATTCTTAAACTTGAGCGACGCTGTGCTGGAAAACTATAGAGCAACTTCTCACTTAATCTGCATGGTGTGCAATCTATTACGTACATTCTAAATGCCCAGACAATTCTTTCATCTGTACTCAAAAAATCAGGCAATCTGCAAGAGCATTATTGTACACCATAAACAGTACTGATAGGTAAACCTGAAATTAATGAATCCTAATCTTAATGCTACGCTTGACAACAATTTTTTCAGCGGTGCATAAAATGCATGATTATATCATCCAATATTTGAAGCGTAGACTTCCTATTAACTATTTTCCTACTTTTATGAACTCAACAAGAGAATCCTAACAAAGTAAATTCTTCTGAGCTTCATATCCCTGTCCAATTATGGATAGATGAAATTAAGGTCTCCATCAGCATGCATCTCAAAGAAAATCCTATTACTCAACGATCAAGATTCTGAAATGCCATCACTTCATTTTCATCAACTAAGCTGTAGCAATAAGTCCAAATTCATGTTTTATGAGATTGCCCATTTCTATAAGAAAATGGAAAACATTATACACCAATAAGAATTAATAACAAACTGAAACAATATCAAGCAAATTATTGTCTCAAACTGAGCTTCAAATTCATTAATGCATCCAACCAATATTCTTATGACTATTGGCCGTGCTTTTGTTTTCTCCTCTTCTTTCTTTCCTTTAAAATTAAAACTGCATGCTCCTAAATATACTTAGACATTATTAGAGGCACGTCTTGTGAGTTTAAAAAGAGAACACTTAAAACTGAGGTAAAACAGAAAGTGGCATAAAATAACAGAGACTACACAGCTTTTCAAGACTGATGGTAAACAATTTAAACAGAGAAAACTATGCCTCCTTCAACACTCAACAATTTAAGCAATGATTCATATTTTGTACGTTAAATTAATAAATCAAGAGAACTACGACGCTTTTACCTGGAATGTTCATACTTGCCATGCCTATTTTCAATTCAGTCACAGATGAATTGACTGCTGAAGTGTCTTCACCGTGTTGGATAACACAGCTATTTAGATGTACAAAGCTTTATGAGGACCAGTCAAACTCTGGGGAAAGGAAGTAAATGTAAGACTGTTAGATCTGTGAGTGCATAAGAGACATGACATGTTATAAAATTCTAAGTGAACTTATCTTCAGACATTTGTAGAACCATGCACAAGTACCCAAAGAATTGGGAGCACAAAAGAACAGACCTTTATAAAATTCTAAGTGAACTTATCTCCAGACATTTGTAGAACCATGCATAAGTACCCAAAGAATTGGGAGCACAAAAGAACAGACCTTATAATGCTTTCTCCCATATTATATCATGTATCTTAACCTTTAGTTTAAATGTAATAAAGGATGTGGCACAATTCAATATGATTCTTATACAATCAGTGGCTCATGGCTCACTGTCTTGAAGCAACCACAAGATCAAAAACTACAGTAAGATAGTTCATAATGAAGATAATTTAACTAAATCAAAGACATGTCATTACATTATAACTACTAAACTATAGTTCATATCGTAGCATAATTAAAAGGAAGATGTAGATTTGACAGGGAACTAGATGAGTGATTGTATCTAAACAAATTTGATGAAACTAAGTTAGATTTAATGAATTTAAAAGGGTGCGTTTCTACAGTTAATATAAGAAGCGAAGGAAACAGAATTAATAACATCATAATTGAATCTTGCAAGCTAGGGGTAAGCCTTGAGGTAATTTGAGGAGTATATCTTGAGACAAACAATTACATAACTCAAAAAGAATATAAAAATACAAAAATATGCTCGTAATAAAACATAAACCATCTACAAAACCATAATATAACAAATTAAAAAAATTTCAAGTCTAACTAACTTGCAAATAAACATAAAATAGATCAATGAAGTAATAGATTATAAGTTCTCAGCAAACTATGGCGTAAGCTATGATGCTCGGACTTGGCATTCTGGCCGGCATACCCCTATCGACACGATACAACAAGGGGTATGAAATATGGGACGGATCCTTCAATTTTAAAGTAAGTATGGCAACTGTAATTAATTGCGTCATTTCTAACTTTTATTTTAATTTTGTTCTTTCGTCATGTAAATTTATACCGTTTTTGGTATTTTAGATTTTTAGTACAAATTTCTAGTTGGTTTTAAGTGACATGTTCTATATTTTAATAATTTTCCACTTAAATATTATTTAATTTTTTTAAATATGAATTTATGGAAAAAAAAAATTGAAGTGTGAAAGACGTACCCATATTCGAAATTTGAACTCTTTTTAGTCATGTCCCCGTATCCTCCATTTTAGAAAATAAAAGATCTAACGGTTAGATACATACACCCGAGTCCAAGCATCATAAGGCGTAAGTATCCCAAATGGCACTTAAGGCGTAAGTTCTTAGGCATATAATGAAAGCCTCACAAAAGGTAAGACTAAAGCGTAAGAACATCAGGTATGACGTGTTATATGTGCAAAAAAGAGTCAAAATATTGCTATATTACTCCTCTCATATATGTTTGGGAAAACATATTTAGAGTGACAAACTAGGTGATTTGAGCCGTCATGGTGCCCAAGTCATGACTTTGGCTTTTCTCACTTGCCCGAAAACTGAAATGCCCAAATCATCAAAAAGCAGCCCACAAACATACCCGTCGAACAGCCTATTACAGCCAGAAGAGAAACTTATGAAAATGTTCGTAGAATTAAATACATAGACGTACAAAACAAATTGAAGATAGAACTAAAAGATCACAAAACCGTGGCACACTAGTGCTAAAAACTCCCAAAAAAAAAAAAAAAAATTCACTCTCGCGTTGGCAATGCCAGAAAGTACTTGGGACTTTGAATTACAGCCTGTGAGAACGTAAATTTTTACACTGTTATTGACCCCCATCACTATGCATAAGGAAAAGGTTCTTGAAACATGAATCACATGCATTATTGCTACTATTTCTGCAGAACCTTTAATGAATTCAAGACGAAGCCTGTAAGAATTATGCCAAACCTAAATCTTTATCTTCATTTTGTTATTTCTACAACAGGAAGATCCAATTTCATCATTTAAATCCAAATCAATGATAGGCAATAAATCTCAACTGTCTTCTTAGATATTGGAAAAATGTATTTCTTTCCAAATTTGATAAAGCTCGAATGAGGGCAATTATTTCCAGACAACAAACCTCTATTACATTCATTCAACAGAAAAGAATGACACCACTTGCATGTGTAAATATATCTTGCAAAAAGCTCATATGTCATTAAAATAGACATCAACGTCATAAGTAGCAAGGCTTGCACAGTGAAATTGAAACCCTAGAGTTCCCAACTTTCATTGTCATAATCTTAATAGAAGATCTAAGCCTAAAATATTGTGTTTGTAACATGAAATGGGGAAATGAAATTAAAATTCACATTAAACAAACTCCAGTTTCATTAAAAAAACATTTCTAATTCTGACACCAAGGATATAATTGTGCGCTCTCAATGCATTTCCTTATACTATTTAAACCATTCTTTCAATCCCCTTTTTGCTTTCAAAACTTAGCTATGGTATTCATTCATTCAATTTCGATGTGCAGATTATTATTATTATTATATATTTTTTTTAGCAAAACATCAGCATATCCTTGGTGGGTTTTACCACCGGGGGGTGCTGATTTGGATTCCCCAACCATATATATAAAAACAAAGTCCTCAGGTACAAAGGGAAGGGGGTCGTAAACCCGACCTTCCATGTGTGTAGATAACTGAATTTGTGATTAAACTAGTTCGTTCATAGATGTAAAAAACCTCAAAACTCTGATTAAAAGAAAAACAAAATCAAAATAACAATATGTGGACCGAATTCCCATTTTGAGCAATAGATAATTACCATAAAATTGGGAGGAAACCCCCACATTACCATATATTCCAGAAAAAAAGAAAGGAAAAACTTAAAAGCAGAAAAAATCAACTAGACACACATATGAATACATAGATTCAGTGTCTGTGTTTCAATGAACAAGTGAAGATAATTAGAAATCCAGAATTAAAATGAAAAGGAGCATAACATGCCTTCTTGAGGAGAGAAATTGAGGTCAGAGAGAGAGACCGGGAGGAACGGCGGATTTTGGTGTTTCCATGTGGATGCTATGCCCTAGCTTTCTTCTTTTTCTGAATTCAGAAAAATTATTTTGTGAAGTGCTTTTTGAAATTTTTTAATAGATGGGGAAGGGCGCTTTTGTCTTGGATAAATGGCAGTAACCTCCTCTCAAAATTTGAATAAAATTGTGGAATCCTCCGCACTTAAGTTTTAAATTACACCGATCTCCCTCATGATTTAATTCCATGAGTTTCACATTATTATAACAGGCTAAACTTTATTTTTAACAAATCTAAGTGGAAGAAATGCAATGTTTCTTGGGATCGCATGCTCGTTGCATAACAGACTAAAATTCTTGGGTACATATCTTTCAACCAAAATATTTGAAAATGCGCGATTTATAATATCAAACAAAATTGATATTGGAAAGGAATAATCATATTAACATATCAATCAATGAGACAAGATTCCACACGTTGTAACTCACATAGAGAGAAAATGAGAGGTAAAAAACCTGAAGGCAAATGAGTGGATAAATAACGGAATAAACCTACACTAAAATAAATGTAGCATGTTCAGAAACACCATTTTAAGATGATCTAAATATTTCTATATAAATTTGAGGTGATAAGATGAGTTCTCAGAATAAGTCAATAAACACGAAGCCTCTAACCTTAGTTCAAAGTCGATACAAAAATCACAATCAGGCTTTTGGAATCCAAAATTGATCCGGCCTCACATCAGAACTTCACCCACGTATTCAGTCAAATGTAATGGGCATATATATGACCAAAAACCTGGAGCTGTTTTGATGACTCAAACCAAATCCTAGAAGCCCATCAGGAACATCATAGCTAGGATTACCCAACTGCTTATGCTCCAGATTGGAAGAAAAGACAGGTGGTGCATCAAAATCGAAATCGTCGGGCTCTGACATATCTGGGGAGCACAAGTTTCCTTTGTTTTATTCTTCTATTGCTTTTCCTTTGTGAAGCATAGGCATCCCAAGCCTCTCATTTGGTTTCTGCACATTGTTCTCATTCTACTCCAACCTTAATTACCCAATGCAAACCCTGGTGGCTCATCTAGCTCAACATCGGACCAATTTCAGCGGCTGAAACCGTAACTTGCTAATTTTCATGTCTGTTACTAACTGGAAGCAGATTCATGTGAGAACTTCTCGCAATGGTTGTGAGGACGTCTCGCAATGGTTATTTCCTTCTAGGTTTGATATTTCTTTAAACTGATTGCACAATCAATTCAGCTATCTCAATTTTCATGCTTTCCCTGGATCTAATCACGTTCCAGATAAAATCAGAATTGGCTTACGACTTTTTCCCTACAATACATAAATAAAATGAAATGAAAATCTCTTTTAACTCACATCAAAGAAAGTAACTTCAACATTGCATACTATTTTCCAAACGTAAACACTAATTGTGAAAGTATACACAATTATCATGTTTGCCACGAAATCAAATACTTAAAGAACAAACTTACCCTCAAGAATTTCCTTAAAATTAGTTCAAGTTTTTTACTTTTTTCATCAATTTTCTGAATAAACCCTAAGTATTCAAATTGATAACATCATTGCTTAAAAATAAATAATTTACTTGTACGTAGTATACTCAGATTTTCTTTGAGCTCTGATACAAATCTTCCGCTGTGATATTGCCGTTCTCGCGCTGCCATGGTTTTCAATGGCAATCCATATATTGCATATCATACAAACAATTACGTACATACACACACATATATACACGTTTGTTGTGTGTATATGAATTGAAGGCAATTGTAAAGTCCCTGCATTTCACGGTTATTATCAAAATCATTTATACCTGATATTTTTTAACATTTTTATCCTTACTTACACGTTTAATTGTGCAAAATATCATTTTAATCCAATTTCTATATTAATTGAAAGGTATTCTCATCATTTTTTCAATTTCTTTCCCATTTGAATCCATTTTCTCCCATATTTCTTCCTTGAAAATTAACATTTATTTTTTTTTGCTAAGAATTTATCTACACACAAATCACTAGTTTTTGGTACCTTTGGATTAAAAATGACATTGTTTCGAGTGGAAAATCGGGTCTCGCTAACAA
>CAIGRP010119206.1:0-30839 GCA_903798385.1 Fraxinus cuspidata
AAATGGAGAACGAAATCATCCACCTCCTGCCACGACCGTTGCCTCCCAATCACGCCACCTCGCAAAATATATGCTTATTTTAATCACTTTTCCCAATAATTTTGACTCTCCTTTGCGTGTACTCATTCAACGCCAAATAAATGAAAATAAAATTACTCCCAGATTTGACATTCTTTCAGTAATTCTTGTCTTAAAAAGTTTTTTGCAACCAAGAAAATATTTATGTATAATACGAAAAGAGCAGTTATTTTTCGTTTCAAATGATCCTTGTATGTATCGGGATTTTCGGATATTGATTTTGGATCAGAAAATGCCACCGGCTTCGACGGCTCATAGCTCGGCTTATCTCACGGCTCTCACTCAAGAAATTGAGAAGAAGCTTCAACGTGTATGTAATTGCACTCTGATTATGTATTTGTGCAGTATATGGACAGATTAATAAATTTTATTTTTTGACTTTTGTGTTGAAATCATGGTGTAGGCATTAGCTTCGTCATCGCAGACGCGCAATTTGTTGCAGGAGTTATTCGCGGATATAGCTCTGGAAGTAGATGATCGTGCTAAAGGTAAATCAAGAAATAATTCATTTATTCGTTAATTTTGTCTATTCATGAATTTGTTAGTAATAATTGTTGAGGTAAAAATGAATGGGAATGGAACTGTCTTGGCTGAATGGTGGATACTATTAACTATCGAAGTAATTCGTGTGAGTAGTTCTTTCCGAGTTGTAGTGTTTGATTATGTTTCTTTTGGAGCTGTACTTTTACCGCTGCATTGTGATTTAGGTACACATGGGCAAGATCATTTATTGGTTCCTTTTTTATACTTAAAGAAGGGCTTATGAAAAGGAACTAATTTTCATTTCCACAGTAGGATATGGATAATTAATTCATTGATTCCTATTGATTTAGTTAAGTAACTCTACTAGCCGCAACGTATTCATTCATTTACAAACTCATATGCTTGTGATTGAATGGGGGGTTATAGAGAATGTTATATTGACTTGCATTTTGCTCCACTTGAGAAATTGCGAAAGATGCATATATGCATACAGGTGAACTGAAGGCATTTTTCAATGTTTCTGGCAATTCAATTTATGCTAGGAAAACCACTATATAAGGATGTTTACGTGAGATTTCGAAATTCATTTAATGCCCTGTTAAAGATAAATTTTAACTGTCTCCAATGACACTATGAGTATAACAAAGAAGTGTTTTATATAAATTTCAGCTGTTAAGATTACTTGTGAAACTTATAGGAGGTTGGTCAAAGGTCAGGTTAAATCACCTGCTATCGAGTATAATATAGTATTAACTCTGACAGGGCTGGACACGAAATGCAATTATGGATAATGTTTCTGAGATGCGATAAGGACGGTGAAACTGAAGCCACGTGCCCATACACAATTATCTTCATGATTTTTATTTGAGATGGATGTAATTACATTTCATACCATTTCCAGATACTTAAGGAGTTGCAAAGATTTGACAATATTTTATGGATTTTAAACTGAGGTTGTGCTCAAATTTATGATCTCTTTGCTTTAGTGATAGATTAGCTCGCCAAACATATCTAAGATGAGATTCCTTATTATGTGTTATTCATTGATAAAATAATCTTTTATTAATAAGTCTAGGACTTTAAAGAGCATGTTTGGCAAATAAGGCCACAGCTTTTAAGCTGTGGGTCCCATGATGTTTGAGGTGAAAATAATTTCTACCTAGGTAGATTGTTCTATCTTTTAAGATCTGGTCTCACGCATGCACACTTCGCACAATTTTGGCCACAAAATGGGCTTATTCTTAACCTATAAGCCCATCCAAACATGCTCAAAGACTATGTAATGTTGATATTTTAGGTTGAGTGGAAATATACATAGAATGCCCTTTTTAGTAAGTAGGATTAAGGATGGTTCCTCGAATCAAAATAGAACAACCTGTTGTCTCTAAGCAAAATTGCCTTAATTATTTAAGATTGGATTTTAGTGAGAAAAAAAGGCGATTGAAGAGAATATATGCCCATAATTCAATAGGTTTGTGCAAAATGAAGATGTGGTACAGGAAATCAGGTGATTGAAATGTACCTACCAAGTTTGAAATGAAGTTTTATAGAATGACCATTAAATCAGCTAACTTTATGGTGGTGAATGATGGACTATTGAAGAACAAAAGCTTTATAAGAGACATAGAGATTAAGATGGATGTAAAGCCCACACAATAATTGATAAATTAAGAAATTAGTTACGGGGACAACTGAAAGTAACACCAAATAAGGAGAAAACAAAGGAAACATGACTTAGATGGTTGGGTCATTTATTCCATCATACAATTTAAAGAAGCTTTTTATTCACAAAAGCCATGCTTTCTAGCAATGTCTTCAAAAGTTCACTAGGATTACACAATAAGGTATTCCCCATGTAATATGTTTGTTAGGAGCCTCAAAGCTGACTTCTTTATTTCCCTTTTCTAGGCTTATGTCTTGACTCGCTGAGATATATCAGCTTACGTGAAATTGCAACTTTTTAACAGTATATGACCGGAAATACGAGGCAAACAACACATTACTTCATCTTTTTTGCTTTCTTCTATTTATTTTTTCTTCCTAGTGTCTCCGTGATTTTGCTTTATCCCTTTTAAAATCAAACCATGCAAGATTTTTGAATAGTTGGTCAATTAAATATGTAGTTGAAAAGTTGTGGGTCCATGAAATGCGTTGTTATAATTTAAATTTTTAGCAAGTTTTTAATCTATACCAATCAAGGGCTTAGTTTAATTGTGGATTAACTGTCTTGTTATGTTATTTCTATTTTATCAATTTATTGTTTGTTGTTTTGTTGATCCATTTTATGTTTATGTTGCAAATTAGAGTTTTGATTTATTGAAATGTCTTATGGATTGTTAAATGATATGGTTTACTTAATGCATTCATGTTGTATTAATAATTTTTTGAATTATTTTATTGGTTTATGGTGAGGTTTATGATTCAAGTTCTTTGTGCCCATGTATGGCTTCACGAAGGCAAAGTGCCTCAATACCCGATTCAGACCTTTTAAACAATGCAATCTAGTAAAACTTGTTGGAAGAGTTGAAGAGGAAGAGGTAAAACTAAAAAAATGAATGGCTTGAGATGGTTGCACTAAATTGATTTTATTGGATTTTTTAGTAGAGATGGATTTGGATCGAAAGAATGACAAATAAGGATTCACATAGCTGATTCTAATTTCAATAGGAGTAAAGCTTAGATACATGTTTATTGTTTTTATAGTTTATGGAGGTCAGAGTCATAGAAACTGGCATTTTTGCTTTTAATGAATTTTGGAGCACGACATGACTTCAGTATTCTTTTTATAGATTAGTTTCTAGCATGTTCTCACGTTTGAGGAGCAACTAAACAGGAAACTTATTCTTCCGGTTTGAAACCTATGAATCAGAGTGTCACTAAAACCTTTGTGATTCATGGGTTATGATTCATTAAGCAGAAGAGTATTCTCCTTTTATACTTGTACTCAACTTTGGGTCCTGTGGTGTATCACAAATTTTTAATATACTTGTTGATAATGAATATTCTAATTGATAAATGTTATATTCAATTTGGGTAAAGGAAGAATAGAATTCTGGTAGATATGTTTATGAGTCCGTTATAGATAACAATTTCAGAAACTTCTTGTAACATTACTCTGCTGGAGGGCTGCAGAAGTTCTTTCTTCAGACAATGACAGACCACTATATTGGGGTTGATGACTATAGTTCACAATACTAAGTCAAAAATAGTAATTCTTGTGATATCACAAAAGTTAAAAGATCTTGACACGATTTTTGCGGTGTTTTGCTTCTCCAAGTTTGTATATGCATATTTATTTTATTCATTCTGAGAGTACTATATGCCATACACAGAGAAGATGTTCTCTATAGTAATAATTGAAGGAGATTCCAGTTCCTTAGTGATTCCATATTCGAGTCGAAGGAGATCCAGCCAAATTTATAACCCCATACTGTATGTCTTGCATGTTTTCAACTTAACACCGAAAGGCCCGAAAGCTTGCCCATTTGCGTTGGTTTGGATTTAGAGTGATGAAGGCGGAGATGCTGACAATTGACTGCCTGTATTTCAAACTAAATTTGAACTCAATGTATAGGTATGAGTTATTACAATGTTACTACTTCCCGTCAATGAGTTCTGAACCACAAATTATGCGCATCCTTTTCAAATTGCTAACAGTATGATAGTAACTACCTCTGTTCCTTACATCTGAGTGTGGGCGTAGAGCTTAACTCTTTCTTTTTTCTTTTTTTGTTCAAAGGAAAATGAGGAAAAAGATAAGTTTTGGGACATACTGTTTTTTAAGGAAAACTCTTCCTTTAAGAATTACATTACGTTTCCATGTTTCACAAAGTTTTTGAGACAAAAAGATTTCTTTCACACCTATCCAGAATTTCTGAGAGTTAATCCTATTTGCCCCGTTTTTTCTTCTCTTATTTTTTCTTTTGAGCTTCACGAGCATATAATTGTATCTACTTTCATGTTGTTGAGATCAATGGCTGCATATCACAGTATAAGGTGTGTATTCGTTATTTAATTTTAAAGAACCACTGCATTGACAGCATAGTCAGAAATAATATTATCAAGGCTCAAGGTATCTACTTGTTCTGTCATCGGAGTGGTGAATGAAAATTACTAACATCAAATTTGAAGGGCCAGAATTATTGATAGGGTGGCTAGCTAATATCAATTCATTTCCCTGGACCTGGAGTGAGTATGAGGACATTTGACATGCAAGGAGGTCCCTGTCAAGCCCAAATGTGTCTTCTAAGTTTTATTTTATTTTATTCCCTCTTGGTCTTTCTTCATCACAGACTTTTAACCTACTGCCAGCATTGGATTACCCATTGACTTCTAGTCTTCATAAAGGAAACTAGCGTTGAAAGCTAAACAGAGAAAAGTATATATGATTATTATTAAACTTAGAGAATGTAATAGGTGAATACCTTAGACTTTCAATGCAGATAAATAAGAATTCATGTATATAAAATGTTGATAGTGCGAAATAGGTGACAGTTCTGGAATATCTTTCTGAAGTTAATATCCCTTGTCATTTAGTGGTTAGTCATATATTTTTACGTATCATATTCCTTTTGTTTAAGAGGCAATTCTGATTCTTGCCTTCAATGCTTTTGGTGGGTATTGGCCCAATCATGTAATTGAGAGAAATATGTTTCTGTATATTTGTATAATCAATACAAGGAGTATATATACAACAATTACAGCCTAATTAAGGAAAATTAAATAATAGTATCGATCCCCCACAAACCAGGGATCAACCTAACTAATTATATAAAGAAATTATGAAAATGCTACAATTAGAAAATTACTCTAATTTTTTCAAATTTCTACAGCTGTAGAGTATTCCTAATCAGAGTATCTTACAGATTCTCCAACAGTAATGTCTGATTCTCTGTTGTTTTCTTCATTTAATTGAAACAGAGATCATATTTGGTAGGGAAGATACAATCTCTGTGGCAGAGGATGCGAATCAGAGCCCAATATGCTTCTACAACGTGCTTGCTGATCATTTTGTTCAAATGCCACAGATTGTACAATCAATTCTTGATCTGATTGTGCAACTTTGGAGCCAGTTATTTGCATCTAATATATTTTCCCTTTTGTTCCACAAGTGGGTATGTATTATTCATGCCTATGTGAACTTTCCTATTTTCAAACTGTTAATGGTGTAGTAGTGCTGCTAAAGTCCTGATGGAGAACAGAACTTTCATTTTTAAATTGCTTCTGTATCTCCAGAACTTTCATTTTTAAATTGCTTCTGTATCTCCTGTCCATTTTGATTTATGTAATTCATCTTTCTTTCTGCTTGCTACCTTTAAATGCAAAAGTATATAATATCGAACACCATTCTTGTTTACATAAACTTGTCACCTTGCAAAGTTGAGCACTCTTCTTGCATTGCTTTGATTCCGTAACTTATTCTTCTATTTTCCAGTTATTCGAAGTTCAGCTTGATAACCCTGAAGCCCTCCTTCGTTACTCCTCTGCTCTCGTCCAAGGTGCTAGAACTGTCTTCTGGTAAGAAGCTTATCAATTCCATTTAACTTTAAGTAGTTGACTGACATGATGCTACATAGGCTGGAAAAAAGAAGTGGGGTTTAGTTGGTCAACAATCTATTTTTAGGAACTCCATAAGTTTAGCCCATTAGACACTTCCCTTTTTCTCTATATTTCTCCTTCCAAGTTAGAGATGGAATGCTTCTCAATTGGATAACTGCTTACCTGCAGGATCGACATCCAAACAAATGCAAGGCGTTTCCAGAGTCTCTTTCAGGTAAGCTGTTTTTTTAAAGACGCAATATGTTGCATCTCCTCTTGTGTAAACCCTCAATATTTTGAATGATGACAGTATCTTCTAGAAGATGTTGCTCTAGTTTCCGAGCGATTAAAGAAGATCCCCCTACAGGTCTGTCATTTATCTAGTCAATAATCTGTGAATTCCTTGTAGGCTATGGACTCAAAGCTTGTTAAAATTTTGACATTGTGATTCAATACTAACTTGTGTTCTTCTCATTATTCATCAGGCTCAGCAAGACCTGTTTCTTCTCCTCTCTAGCTTCTTGTTTTTCTATAATTCAGGTTTGTGAACTCCTCAGCCTCAAGCAAGTTTGTGTTTTTTCTCTTCGATAGTCATTCTAACAACTGCTGATGTTTTCTTCAGTTGACAAACTTGAAAGCTTTTTAAAGCAATTTCCTGGCTATCCAAATTCTTTCTTGATTGGGGGTCCAGAAGACTTTTTTGTTATTGAATTAGCTGATCAGGTGGCAAACAAGATCCCTTTTGAATAGTTTTTCTGTTCCATGCATTTGATTATGATCTTTGCTGGTTATTCTTTTAAATAACTATTTTCCCTTTTGTCTGTTAAATTGATTTATTTTATTCAGATTCAAAAATTGAAGGTGGAGCCGGTGCTTTTGCATTATCTTTCAGAAATTAAAGCACTCCAGGGTACAGCTAATCTATTATTGCCGATGTCATGCGTCAAACAATTTTAGAATTTTCAACCTTTATGAGGTCATATGATATAAGCTGGACGTTAATCTTCTTTCTATTGTTGACAGGTCTAGAACTTAGAATGACAACAAGTACAAGACTGAAAACATGTTTGTATAGCTTCACGTCTCCAGGTGGGCCAATGTATCCAACAAGAGCTGTTCGTCATGCAGCATGGGAAGCGTTAGATTTTCTCTTTCCTGTGAGTTGCCAAATTTGGAAGATTTTTTTCTTAGCTAGTTATAACTTGCAGAATCTTTGGTTACACGAGTTATTTCTAGTGTGTTTTTTCATTTATGCCGCACTTCGAACCCTGGAGATGAGCTAATATCACCACTGACCTGTAATGCTTTAGAAGGCAAAGATGGAAGGCAAGACAAGGCTTTTACATTTTGTAGGGTGTGGCGCATCTGTCCCACAAATTTCAATTCTTAAAAAAGAGATGTTTTAAAAATTTAAAAGATACAGAATATTTTGGTTGAAAATTATTAGGAAAAACAGAGAAAATGAAACATAACAATGTCCATAAGAACAGTTCTAAACATCTGATACTAATTACCATTTACATCCATGCTCGGAGTTTTAAAGGCGTTGCTCCATATTTATGTTATATTGACATTTAGTTCTCGTTATGATATGACACGGATGCTATGTTCCAGGTTGGGAGATATCCTCGGCATCTTATAAGTCTCTTCTTCAGATTGCTTTATCCATGGTACTGGCCCTCGTCTTGTTGGAACTTTGTACTGTTTTGTTTACAAGCTGTATTGTATTCTCTGTTTGGATTCATTTTTTCTGGTTTGGGGAAATTGAGAAAGCCAAAGCACTCGTAGACTTGAACACGTGTTGTAGGGGCTTGGTAGGAAATCTGTGTTGGTTTGTAAATGTTGTATCCCGTACAGAATGTTCTTGAATTAGTAAAGCAGAAATGCTGAAGTTGTGCTTTAAACATTTGACTCAGAGTCGGGACTTTATTGTTTAATCTCTATCTCTATAAGCGCCACAGTATGCGCTTGATCGTGTTTTCTACTGCAATCCTTCTGAATGCGTCTCATTTGCTATTTGGGGAACATTTGCATGTTTTGTAAGTTGGATTAATAGTAATGAACAACATTAAATGTGAAAATAAAGTTAAA
Organism: Fraxinus cuspidata; assembly: GCA_903798385.1. NCBI lineage: Eukaryota > Viridiplantae > Streptophyta > Magnoliopsida > Lamiales > Oleaceae > Fraxinus > Fraxinus cuspidata. The sequence goes on from CAIGRP010119206.1 coordinate 8,191, forward strand.
ATCTTATCAATAGAATTCTATCTAGTACCGTGCAGTAAGCATGCTCTTGAACAATAAAAAATTATTGAGAAAACACAATCATATTGCTGTCTACATCATTTTTTTCCGCCAAGAATGTTTTCTAAGGCTCTGTTTGATATCTAGACAACCATGGTTCATTTTCCCACTTTTCCCTTGTTTGATTGGATTTTTTTTCTTGGCAATTGGAATTCTAGTTTCCTCCAACACGGTCACAAATTCTTGATTTTCCTTGAATTCATTTTCCCATTGATCTCGAATTTGGAGTATCCTACTTTCACGCAATTCATAGGGGTCAAAAAGCCATCGATATTTCACAAGCAAGGGTAACCGGTTTGATTGAGACACTTGGATGCCATGTCAACTCTACAATGACATGCCAATTGAACGTTAAACCACCAACTCAATGAACTAGTGCTTTGGCCAAGTCAATGATTGGGCAGTTGAACAACTCTGCTTCAATTTTCTGATTACTCCAAAAGAATGTTTAAAGGGACTTTTTCATGGATATCACAGAATTTGAAAATACACCAGAAGTTCACTTTTACAAATTGTGTTAAAAAATGTCACTTTTGGGTATGAAGGTCTAAAACACCCTTAGATATTACTTTTTGGGAGCATTTAATGTTCATTAATGCCATGGTGTGATGTTTTGAATTGTGTATTAGAAATTATTGGAGATAGATATACATTGAATAATAAGAATTGTTAAGAAAAAAGTCACATGAATGTGTAAACCGATTTCCATATACAAAAAAAACTTCAACTTTCTTCACTTCTCCATTCCAACAAGAAGATGAAATTATTAGTGGATTCATCTTCCATTTTTGAGAGATTAGCATTTACAAATTGTTTATGTTTTTACATTATAACTTACTATTTTTTAATTGTTAAATACAACATGATCATACGTATTTGAAGTTTCTCCATTTATTATTCATCAATTCGGTTTGGTTATTGAAATCTTCTTGAATAATGATGACAATACTTAATGTTATATATAAAAAAAAAAAATGTCTTCCAATCACACCCATTGAATGCTTCCTATCATTTTTGATAGCTAAATTATCGAATTCGACATTTTCGAAATGTCGGGATACACATTTCAACTATCGATTTCACCTATTTGCAATAGCTTGGATTTAAATGTACCACTTTCATGCCATTAAATGCCGACATATTGATTGTGCATAATGCTTATCATTGCAATCTAACTTTTCAAGTATAAGTAATAATACGAGTTTAACCTACGCATCAGGAGATGCAATCGATGTGGAAGAGTTGGTCATAATTGGGGGCGACATATTCAAATCCCGTTCGAACGCAAAGCACGTAAATAGAAATGATGTTCAAATGTTGGGATTGTATTTTGCATCACACAATGATCCCATTTGGCTTATTAGTACAAAACGTCCATACGTTTGGTCTTTAATGTGCAAACATCCCTATGTTTAAATTTTTTTGTATTTTTACCTTTATTTTCACGTTTCATTGTGGAAAACGTCATTTTCATCAATTTTTATCCAATCTCTCAATTAAAAATTGTTAAATAACAAATATACCCTCATTTTTAAATAAAATAAAAAGAAAAGAAAAATAAAGAAAAATAAAGAGCAAATTGCAATGATACTCCCAATTTTTTTAGAAATGTACAAATAAATCAAAAATATATTAAATTAAAAAGTTAAAAACGCAAAAAACAATCATTTTCTTCTTTTCCCCTCTCTCTCTCTCTCTCCCACCCCGACGCCCCATCCCTGTCGTTTCTTTTCCCCTCTCCCACGCCTCACCCTCGCCCTCGCCACAAATTGGGACCAGAAAATAGAATTCTCATTGGCGCTAATACCAGGGAAGCCACCTGCCGCCACCAAACCCACAACCACCACCAACTTCGCCACAATTTCTTCTCCAATATTTGGCTTTTAGTGTGCAAATCCACCAAAAAACGATAACAAATTCATAAATTTTTTACCAAATGATTTCTTGTTTGGGTCGAATTATTTCACTTCATGGGATTTCAGTTCGGAGCTGTACAGTTTTGCGGGTGTGTATTGTGATGGAGATAAAGTGGTTGCCTTAAATCTCGGTGATTCTCGGGCCAAGTCACCAGGTATAATTGGCCGGATAGACCCAACGACTGGAAAATTGTCGGGTCTCGCAGAGTTAACCACAATCCCTGGTCGGGTCAATATGCCTTTGCCTCGAACCTTGTTTCAGTTGAAGAACCTCAGGTTTCTTGCAATCAGCTGAAACTTGATATCCGGAGATATTCCGACGACTCTGGGCCAGCTCCGAGGACTACAAAGTAATCGATTTTTCGGTCCGGTTCAACCTGTAGATGAGGTGACAAACTGACAATTACCAACGTTGATCTAAGCTTCAACCGGTTTTTTGGCCAAATATCTCCCATGCTCTCAACGGTTCAAAATTTCTTTCTGAATAATAATCGATTCAGAGATCAATTGGGCCAAGAAATCAATTGAGGGCAGGGATGGGGTGTGGAAGAGGGGAAAAGATAAAGATAGATTGTTTTTTCGTTTTTGACTTTTTAATTTAATATATTTGGGATTTATTTGTATCTTTTTGAAAAATTTGGGAGTATGTTTGCAATTTATTCTTTATTTTCCTTTTTGTTTTATCTAAATAGGATGATATATTTGTTATTTGACAATGATTAATTGAGAAATTGGATACAAATTGATGAAAACAACGTTTTCCACAATGAAACGTAAAAATATGGGTGAGAGTGCAAAAAAAAATTTAAACATATGAACGTTTTGCACACTAAAGGTCAAACATAGGGATGTTTTGTGCCAATAAGCATTGAGACATTTTATATATGTTATCAGGTTTTGTATCATTATCATTTGCAGGCTAGTCGGGTAGAAATAACATTATAGAAAAAGTAGTTAACTAGAGAAAATATTTCATTAGCCGTTGACAGTTCAACTGTGCCGGTCCTGACAAATTGTCTCAATAATTCTTGACAGTTCATTGCAAAGCGGTGAATTAAACTGAAAATTCGAGTATAATGGATAATCGGATGTACAACATTATGTACATACGTTAAACACGTGAGTCCTTGACAGAAACTAGAGAACATAAATATAATCGATAATTGTTGGCATTGAGGTCCCACTTCAATTGTCGTCAATATTTGAGTGTTCTCCACTATATTCGTTCGAATAGTCTGAGTTTATGCACCTATGTACTAAAAAATAATATATTGAGAGGAAGAAATTGTATATTTGAACTCGACAGTGTCACAAAGTTGGAGGAGTGTTTAGGTAAAAATGAAAGCAAGCCATGCCGTACCATTTATATGCAGAGGGAAGCAATTTTGACCATTTAGCGCACAATAATCAATACACAACTTCTGTCATTTAGCCTATTTATCGAGAGAAATGAGATTCCATTCCATTTGTACACTGCCTTTAGAAAAATAATAGTACACACACATAGAATTTCCCGTGTCCATAACATTAATACATTTATACAAATACGAATGATATCATAATCACACTATTGTCATTCAATCACTACTTGAAAGTATCAAACATGAGCTCAATCAGCTTCGTTCACAATAACACTGTATTTGAGAAAAATAACATAAATTAAACATACATGACAATGAACCTAAACAATTTTCCAAATAAATATGAAAACAAAACATGAACGTAAAAACATTCAAAATACCATAATTTACAAGTTTAAAACGGTAAACATTTTTTTCCCAATTAAGAAAAAACATATTACTTCGTGTTATTTCCTCTCTAAATTGGACTCCTAGTTTACGGAGTCCGATTTGACGTTGACGGTATTCGAACGTGCGTCAAACGCCGTTTCTTCATCACCATTGCTTTTTCATTTTCAATTGCATCAGTGGCAGTTGAGGGAACCCCGATGCAACCCTTTCACTAGGTAACAACATCGTATGTCCTCTATGTATACATTCCTCTTCGGATAAAACGAACTTGAAATTCATTTGCAAAACTATTAACCTGAACAAATTTTAATGGCCAGATGATGATATACATGTATTTAATTCGTACGACACGTAGTGAAGCATTTAAGACAAGTTTAGCATTGTATTATAACTATCGAGAAACCAAGTGAATCTATATGTCAAAAATGACATATTTTCCTGGCAGATGGCTTTCATCTGAACTTCGAATATACTAACATGAATCAAATATTTAAATAAACAGTAGCTTTTGAAAGAACCTAATTAACGGAGAAAAATGAGAAATAACTGAACACTACACATAATCCTCAAAAACCAACTTATATGACTAATTTATGAAATTAAGAATCAATAAAATATCCTACTAACAATTTAACAATAGAAGCATAAACAAAAATTGATAAAAACAAAAACTCAAATAATCAATAAAAGCATACCAGCCAAAGACCCATTTTCATCTATCTCCTTTCCAATATGAACAATTAGAAAAACAGAAAACAAACAAAAAGATATAGAGAAAAGAAGACACTGGTTAAATTCAAAATATGGCAATGGCTCTGTATCATAATCTCAGTTGCTACTAATCAGAAATCAATAAACGAAGATTGAAAATGTGAGACAAAAATAGAAATTTCAATAGTCATTTCGCTTGTTCCAGATGCTATGTCAGCTGAACGAGAAAGGCAAGTCGAGCAGAGGAACGGCTAATGGAGGCCGAAGTTTTCAAAATTTGAGTTTTGATTTTCTTACTTATCTTAAACAAGGGAAGGGGAGAGTAGGGTTAGAGAATGGGGATTTTCCGCTGTTAAGGTGGGGTAGGTTTGGTGTGATATTTTTCTATATTTTGTACTATTTTTTCATCTAATATTTTGCAAGGATAATTAAAATGTGACATTTTTTAAAATACCAATTCAAAAAGTGACATGAGGTGCAATTTCCTCATTTTGTTTAAATATCTAGAAGATTGATTATAAATATATTTTCAAACTAAACAGAGAAAAATGGTTTTAAGTTTCTGTTCATTAGGATCAAAAAACTCAAAATACTGAAAATACGTTCATCCAAAACATTTGAAATCGTGTTAGTTATATGTATAGAAAAACTATTTTTAAGCATATTTTATATAAAATATGAATTCAAAAGTTTTAAATGAATGACTAAACAGCCACACGAAGAAACCAAAGGCATAACTTACAATGTAACATCATTCGTGAAAATGACAATGGAAGACTCCCTCAAAGAACATTCAATGCAGTTTATGAGCTGGTAGCACTCCACGCCTTCAAAATTGCAGCTGCCTAATAGCTTCTAGTTTGGTTCAGCTCGACCACCTTGGTATGCAACCTTCTCTGAACATTTGACTTATATAAATCCCATTCTGATCCTTTGCACCGTAACAGAAACTTGACAAGCTAATATAACACAATAATCAATACATAATCATCGCCGGTCCCAAGCCCAAGAGAGGGAGGTAGCGGTAGGTTGATAACTAGCATAAAACTGTGCCGAATCTTATGATATGAAACTCTATAATACACACCTGTTTATCGACCCATGTAACATATCCAAACGAAAGGTAAAGTCAAGAAAATAAACAAAGTTCAGGGAACCAAGGTTTGACTCCTACTAGGAGCACTCTATCTTCTTCAAAAGAGCTGAACGTCGACAAACATACAGATATTTGGAACTTATTGCATCATTCAACAGACTGTCGCTGTAGATGCTGTAAGTGGGCAAATAAATGATATATCCAATCAATTCGTTTGCATTGCATCAGCATGGTACTTCTCTAAATCGGCATCCAGGTCTTCAGCAGATACCTTCTCACCACGGCCTCTTCCTCGTCCACGACCTCTTCCAAATCCACGACCCCGTCCACTACCACGCGAGTTTCCAAACCCACCAACCCTTCTTTGTCCACTGTTCCACAGCCATATTTCAATCAAAATATGATAAAACAACCCACTGATCATGTCATTCCTCAGGAAAACAAAAATTGCAATGAAGCTTGAGGAAAAAAAAAAAAAAAAGAAGGCATAACTAAAATCAAATAGATGAAGCAAAGTTTGTTACTGTGAATCAAATATGCGTGTTAAACTACAATTTCAGAGTTGCACTCCCAACCAAATAAGAGAATTTTCTTTATTTTTTTTTCAGTTAAATTTTTTATCTAAATCATCACTTTTAGTTAATATTTTGTTCTAAAAAAGTAAAATAACTACTTATTCCATCTTCCCGAGTAGGGATGGGCAAATTAACCGGCCTATCTGACTAACCGGACCGACCCAAGCCGACTGAGGTCAGTCTAAGTCCGTTTTCACCAGTAAGTTAGTTTGGGTCGGAGAACTGATCCTACCCATCCCCTATGGAATTTTTCATTTTTTTCAAATTCATTTAAATTAAAATGAAAATGGGCTAAAAATCATTTACATGATTGAGGAATCTGCCTTCTCCCTTACTGTATGTGTGTATGTTTTACAGATGATACGCAGACCCAAAAATTTACTTTAAAACAGGCCCAAGCCCAAACCCGCAGGCAAAAAAATCCACGATTTTGGGCGCAAGCCCAAACCGACATAACTAACCCCGACCCAAACCGAATCTAGGACATCATCATAGTGTGTGAAGAAGATACAAAACAATCTCTTGAGGAATAGTGGAGAACAGGAAGTGTATGATGTATGACGCTCCTGGCAGGAAATTTGTGAATGTAAATTTGGTGGACAAGTGAGAAAAATAGTGGATAACAAGAGCTTTAATCAGGTAAGAGGTATAAAACATAGAAGGGTCAAGAGAACAACAAATCTGTTTTAGGTTCTGTTGAACACCGAGAATATTTTTTTCCATATCTGTGGACAATGTCAATTTATTCAACTGGTAAGTTGCTAGAAAGTGTAGGATAACACTAGAAGGTAATAAAAAACTGACCAAACGAATTTTTTGGGACTGCAGTTGCAATTATCCCCTTTGTTCTTAGATAGAATCTCGATCATAATAGACAGCCTGCAATCCAAACTGAGGATGGGTTTTTGGGGTTAGCTACCCTCGCGAGCATTTTCAAAATTATAAATTTTTTATTCATTACAACAAACTCTTTACTTTGTGTTTTTTGTTTTACTTTTTCCATCATTCAATAGCTTAAATATTCAATATATTATAAATAATTTGAGTGCTGGAGCATTGAAACTTATAATTTTATTAAATACAATCATTATAAAATACTAATTGAGAGTGAGTCTCCAAATTAATAAGTCATACCGCTCTATTTTAAAAAGCTAAAATAAAGTCTCTTGAAGTCTAATGTCAAGTTTTGACTTTCTAAAATAAAGAACATCTCACATTTAAAGAGTTTATTGGAGATGCTCTAGAAAGTAATATAAATCATATACACCCAATTTCTAATATATCTAGGTATCTTGTAATCTATTCTTTCATCCATCGCTTGACCATATTAATCCCATAAACCCAGCCAAAGTTTCATCTTAGTAAACTATAATCAACTTTAAAAGTTATATTCTTCTATCTCTATTAGAGCCCGCTTGGGAGTTTTGAGATACTGGTTATGGGATATCTTAAAATACCGATTTTGAACGTTTATGAATGATCCAATTTTGTGGCTTTTAGTAGCAGTTTTTAAAATAATCTAACCCATGCTCGTGAGTTTATTATCCAATGATTCCATAAGTTGTATAAAAAGTAAAATTACATATATGCCCATATATTAAAAAAAAAGGTAGGTGCGAGTAAACAATATAGAGTAAATGTGTATGTCAATCCTTAAAATTCAATATAGCTTTACATAGTTCATCCAAACATTTTGTATTGTATATGAACTAACATGTGGACTAATTAATGTTGATTTTAATAAACTCTTACATGCCAATCATTTTCTATTGGAAATAATTGTTTTATAGGGTAAAATTGGAAGAAATTTTGAAAAATGCCAAAAACTACCAATTTGGTAAGTTGAAAAATACAACCTAAGTTACACTACAATGCCCCCAAAACTAACAAGCACCGATTTTCCCAATTTCTCATAAATAGTGTCACCTAGTGGGAAAAACTAGCAAGCAGCCCCTAGAGTTTAAACCTATTGGAAGAAGCGTTTTCCTCAATTTCCTACATCATCTTTTTTCTAAAATAACCACTACCCTAACTTATGGCTTGTTTGTAAAGTGTGTATAAACAGTTTAAATTATAAATACAAATAAGTTATGGACAGGCGGGTATTACTTGTGAGTCCCACAAAATGTGATGATAAAAAGCAATTTGACTGTGTATAAAAAATTTATAAACATTGGCCAAACAAAGGATTGTAACGCAGAACTGGCTGTTAAAAGATAAGTCAAATCTCTGTAGCACGAACACTTCAACTAGGATAGCGTGTCCGTGTCCGACACGCGTCGATACCGACACTCCTCGGACACTCTACCATAATATTTTTTACTCAAAATTATTAGTAAATAACAAATAGGTACTAATATGTTAAAAATTTCAATTTAAAAATTAATAACAAGTATAAAACTAAAATTATACAATATAAATGAAGAATTTTAAAAAATTTAATCAACGTATCGGGGACGTGTCGTGTCAGTATCTTTTTGAAAAATCGTGTATTGGCGTATCCGACACGCATCGTGTCGAACACACGAGTCCGTCTCCGTGCATCATAGAGTCGGATACTCTGCATGTAAAACCATTGGCAACAGTACATGTAAAAACATACAAGTAATCAAAATACCCACCTTCTAGGAACTACATTTGCATCACCAAAAGCACCAGCAGGTGGAAGAACAGCAGCAGCAGTGGCAGTAGCAAGGTTAGTTCCTACAAGCTCTATTTTCATCGGTTTCCCATCAAGCTGAACATTATTATACCTCTTGACAGCATCAAATGCATCTTGCCTTCTTGAGAAGACTACTTCGGCTGTACCCTAAAGAGGAGTATTCTCTGAATCTCAGATAGACAGGGAAACTTTGCCAGAATACCACATATGGCCAAATTTGAAAAATACCTTTGATCTTCCACTCCTATCATAGTGTACCATATACCGTTTCATATCACCAACTTCTGAGAAGAGTTCCTGCAGATTAAAACAATGTATACTTCAAGTTAGAAATGGTCAATTAACCATTCTTAAAGTACATGATAATGACAGGAAGAAAGAGCCAAGAGCGAAGCAACAAAATGCACTAGATTCTTAATCAACTGGATCATTTCCTAACTCTTCCTGCAGAAGATTAAATCTAATGTGAATCATTTCCTACTACAACCAGAACATTTCGACCTATATTAGCTAACTAGATAGGATAATACAAACTAACCAGAAGCATAAAAATCACAATTAGATCATGCCATTAAAAAAAGCACTTAATCTGGAAACGCTCAACAATTTCAGAGAAAAAAAAGCGTAAAAGAACACTATGCCCGTGTTTGGGCTCCATTTTTTCCAAAAACCCCATTTTTCCAAAACTCATTTTCAACCACACATTTTTCAATCAAATAATTTCCCGTAAACCCAAAAGTTTTCCTTATTTTTTTAACCACACATTCTCCAAAATAATCACTATTCCAAAATACATTTTCCTCCAAAAAATGGGGGTAAAACAAAGGGCTATGACATTTGAGGAATATATGTGGATGGCTGAAGAAACTGACTATAAACCTCAGCAGAAATCTTGAGTAGAATGATCATCATACTAAGACACCACTGCTGTAAGAAAAAATGTAGTCGATTTCCTGTGTAAACAATCTATGTTCAGGAAAAAAGTTATGTCCCTGTTTGGTGGGGATTCAAATCAATTTTTTTGTAAATTTTGATAAAATTGATTAAATATGTGGTTAACAAGTTGTGGATCCATAAAATGTGTGGTTAAAATTTGTTGTTGACTTGACTTAGATTAAAAATTGGATTTTAATTTCTACCAAATGGGGGCTATATATTTCAATACTATATTTCCTTGAGTAAAGAAAGTACTATACATAATATATGTCCAACCGATATGAACACTAAGCATAGCAATATCAGCCTACAGCGAGTTCAGCCCATGGGATTGCAGTACTCAAGTCTCTCACTGACATGTTAATTGCAAATGAATCCTGCAAGATTTCAACAGAATTCAGCACGATAAGAACCCCGAGAGAATCTAAATATACTTTGACGACGACACCCCATCCCTATTCCCAAGAGGAGAAAGAAAGAAAACAAAATGAAATATAAACTCTCGCTAAGCACCCCAAATCTACTTTCCTGATGGGCTCAGAATGGCGAGGAGAAGAGAGAGGATAGAAAAGACAAAAGAGTGTTTTCGTCATGAAACCAACACTAACTTGTTTTCAAGTGTTCAATACATTCTCAAGTCAAAAACACTAGCTAGACAGTGGAATATAACAGTAATGAAAGATGCTGTGGAATCCCATGATGCCATAGTTTGTGCCAAAATGCATCTCAAGAGCTTTAATTTTTTATTATGAATAAAAATGGTTGGTATGGAGTGAAAGAATGAATATAGCCAACTATCATCCCTCTGTATGCACATAAGATCTGCAGATGGATAGAAAATAATCAAGACATTTTGTAATTACTGTTCAAAAGCATGCTGTCAAGAATTTTCAGCCTTGTTTCTCCATGCATTCCGCGACTAAACATCTATAAAACACATCCTTTCTCGACTCCAATAACCTCCTAAACAGACACCACAAGTTAAGATTACTGGTTTTGTGTCAGATGGCATGAGAACCCAGTTATCCTACCAGCTTCACTTTCGAAAGTTACATAGAGTTCCTATAATAATGATTTCAATCATAATAATTTTAAGTTGCTCTAAGATAAGAATATAAGACTAAGTAATCTATAACGAACGCGACATAAATAAAGTGAAGAAAATAGAACATGTTTCCAAACTAACTGTCACCTGCACAAAACCTCTAAAAGCAAACAAGTTTTTCGAGTCTCTGTACACTACTTAGCACCCATGAACAAAATTCCAGGCTTTACATTGAGAAACGAAGTAAACAAGTTTAGATTTGTTATAATGCAAGATGCTCCTAACTGTAGGAGAAGAAATTTGCCAAATCATGCAGCGAACGAGCGAATCCTGCGGAAAATAAAAATGAGTAGAAGAGAGAGAAATGCAAACTAATGTGGTTTGGAAAACTCGTCGATGACCACCAGACAATGATAATCAATCGACTCAATAAGCTCAAAATACAAGACTTCTCTCATTCTCAATCTCTCCCTCTAAAAAGCTAGAAAACTCGATGCACAACATACAAACGCACGTATCACTCTCTCTTTCTTTTCTATCTTTCTCTGGCACACTTAAAAAATGCTGTGTGTGTACTTTGCTTAATCCTCAAATTTCAATTTATGACTTCCATGTATTTACATAATTCCTCCAACCAGCTTCCCTGCTACCTGCCATAGGGTTCACAAGAAATTGCATATTCAGAAATTTACAGTAGACCCTCAATCTTTGGGATTACATTTCTTTACCCTTACCCTTTTTCTTTTAGTTAATTTGAGACAATAACCCATCACTATCTCATTGAAGATTATTACATGTCATAACTTTATATGTATATCACACGAGTTCTATTCCTAGTGCCTGCAATTACAGAATAAATGGAATCCCCAAGACAAAATGTTTCTGAATGTGTTAATCAGACCACGTAAGCAATCAACATCCTTTAATTTCTTGACATGTTGAGCTCCACACCTTTATCCATCCATTATTCATCTTGTTCCTAGTCAAGATTTCACCATGTTCCAGAATCAGGATAAGCCATAATCAAATTTAAATGTTCTATGTTTCCAGTGCCAACACTAAGGTAAAAGAATGAGAGTGTCTACTCCTGGTTGTCCAGTAAAATTTGGTATCAGGAGACGAAAGACATGCGAAGCAAATTGTTGAATATCAAGTGCTAAAAGAAAAAAAGAAAATTGTGGTCAATGATAGTAACATCATGGAGTTTGAAGAAGAATGAAATACTTCTAGACTTGATAAAACAGTATCAAAAGGAAAAAGGATAGTAATATTTACTACATAGAATATTACAGTTAGGAAATTTGGGGTTGGTTGAGGTAATGGACATGATGTAGAACGTGGTAGAAGCAGGGAGGAAGAAGCCGGGAGAAGAGAAGGGGAAAGAAAAAGCGTGAAAGAATGGGGGAAGAAGAGGGGATGAGAGAAAATGCGGCAGCCGCCAAACGCAATTTTATTTAATTATTTCATCAACTGTCTAAATTACAATGTAAAAACCATATAAATAGTAAAAAATCCGTAGCTTGATGGGCTTGGGAAAACCCTCTAGTACAAGCTCAACAATAAGAAGCATAAATAATAAATCCAATAACAATAAAATAAATCTCGATCTCGATGATGTCCGCATCAGGACAACAATAAGTTTCTATTTCAGGTGCTAACAAACAACCCTGAGTACGCTAATCAATGGATCTGTGGGCTTTTGGTAGTTAAGGTTTGGGCTCCCCAAAGAGCTTAACTCGACAATTCATCTCATAAAGGGAACGATATTGTTTGAGAAAGATGGATGGATATAACTACAAAATTAGAGAAGAAAGAATAGAGGAAGCAGAAGTAAGCTAGTTCTTAAATCTAAGAGTTGGATAACTTAGGTTGAATATCACAATTCGGGAAAAGCTTCAAGCTCCATAGCTACTCAATCTTCCAATCTTGAATAGTGTAGTGAATTAGAAGCATTAAAAGGCTTTATACGGACTACAAGTCCTAAACCTAGTAGAGTTCCAAGTTCTAATTTGGAAATTAAATAAATTACCTACCAAGCTAATACTAATTAGAGACACTATGAAATTTCTATAAGAACCAGACTCCGGTCAGCTGATTAACAAAGATATCACTTTTTGCAATATAATCAGAGAAGAAATCACCTTAATATCCTCAATAGAAACGCTATAATCCAAATTCGAAATGTATAACTTCGTTCCAGTCTCAATATTCGACCCTCGACCAGCCGCAGCAGCAAACATGTCGTGGCCCCAAGTAGACTCCGGTGCCTAAATCACAGACAACCATAATTAAGCAGAAAAAAATATAAATAAATAAAACATTTAGCGACAAAACAACCAAAAATACAAAATTGTATGCAAGAGATGACGGATCTAACCTTGGCGACGGCATAGGGAGCAGCGCGATCAGCAGAGCGGTTGGGGAAACGGCGATTAGGGCCCGGACCGGATCCGGAGCTTGATCCGCGGCCTCTGCCACGGGAGCCGGATTTCTTATTACTCTTGATTAGATCATCCAGAGTCATATCAAGGGGAGCGCCGGACATTTTGCGACGGCGATTGAAATCCGAAATCGGAAGAAGAAGAATTGAGGGTTTGTAGGAAGAAGATCAAGGTGGCTCGGGGAAAGGTACAGGAACCAGAGCCAGCGTAGTCTATACTCGTATTACTCATAAATATCTGACACGGTTTTTGTCTTTAAGGGAAATTGCACCATGGTGTTTGATTAATTGTTTCGGTAATAACTCGCTCTTTAACTTTCAAAAAATGAATAAATCGGTTCTCTACTTTTCAGTGTAATTGTACAAATTAGGGGTTTGTTCTATTTGTATTCAATTTTGTGTTTTGAGTATTCATTTTGAGATTGTTAAAAATGTGTTCTTTTTAGTATTTTGAAAACACTCAACATGCGTTTTGAAAATTTTGACATGATTATAACTTATACCCAAAACGACAAATTGTCATTATTTATTTATTTTTTTTAAAATTTTTAACTTATTTTCAAAAATACATTTTCGAAAATGGGAAAAAGAATGTATTTTCACTGTTTTGAAAAATCGAAAACAGAAAACGACTTGAAAATGGTAAAACGAACAGTCCCTTAGATTTTCATATTGGAAATTGTCTGAATTTTCGTTAAGTCATCATTTAGCAACGGTGACAAGTGAAAACATACACGGTTTCAAATTCTAGTGAAAAGCAAGATTTTATTACATGAGTAATGAACTTGTAAGGATTTAATAAAATAAATGTACTATAATAGTACATAGATGACTAATGAGCTTTTTTTATTTAAATGTTAAAAACCAACTTGCTAATTTAGCGACTGAGCTTCATATTTTTGTTAAAAATATATTTTGAAATAGTAGATTGATAGAGATTTGATTAAAAATAAAGAAATGTTTTGAATTTGTATGTAATATTATTTTATTGAAAAATGTGTGTTTGAAAAGAAGAGGGAAATATTTATTTTGAAAATAATAAATTTGGAACAAATGGTTGGGAATAATTTATTTGAAGTGATTCAATTTGACTCCGATAAATAAATGTTACGTATCTTATAAACCATAGTTTTATTCTTATTATTTGGGCACTATTTTGTAAGATTTACTCGGTGTTGTGATTTATTTGGCAAAAGGAAATTTTCTTGTAGATCCTCTCGAAGATTATTCATCATTGAGTGAAACACATATTTGCAAGTGTTGAGTTCCAGTTTACTCTATTTTGTAAGTGAGAGACCAACTTGCATTTCAGTGAAAAAGAATTAAGGATTAACAATAAAATTTTCATTTCAATTTTGAAGATCATATTCCTCGTTGACCAAATGATAGTTCAATTGGGCCAGATCCAGTTTTGTTTTCAAGTGCGAATTTCATTAGAAATATTTTCACTCTAATTTAGTCCAGTAATTATATTTTAATTTCTAATTGGTTAAGTGGGGTATATTGGTTAAGTGGGGTATGTGTCTATAATTTATACCGCATATAAGTTAAGATTACCTATGTTATAGGCGATGAAAAAAATCTTGTTCTCAAGCCCTTTTGGTTTGACTTTCAACTCGGGAGGCTGGGTAATAAGATAGAAAGGGACGAGCACTAATTTGCGGACACCTTGACCATACCCCCCAAGAACGATAAGACACATCTATGAGATTTGGGAAGGGTCAAAATTAAATGAGTGGATGGCTGGAAGAGATCCCCTCCCCCTAAGCTTTTGAATTATGACAAGTTCAAGCTCCATTTCCTAATGGATCATCTGTCTAGACTGGTCGAGGTATTGACCTCAGGAGTTGAGACATTTTATATTAAAAAGGAGCAGTTGATCCCACAAAGCAACGAATGCCAATGTTGGTTTTGTTGTGGATTTAATTGGAATTGGATCCTAAGAAGTAAGGTACCCTATGCATATGCCTTATCTACTTATGTCACTGGTGATGAGCTAACTATAGTTATTCAACATTGAACTCGAAGTTTTCTACTACGTAAGCAGCTAAATGAAGCCCCAAGTATTGATATGTCAAAGCCCAATTCCCAGCTGAAGTATAGACCTGCATTAGATTTCAATAGAGTGAGTACGTTATAATAATTTCAATCAGGTAATTAAATTTTATTTTAATTTCAATTAAGATAACTTTTTATAATTTCACTAACGATTATCAATGACAAGACAATTAATAAATAATAATTATCACACATAGTTAAGGTGAAATAAACACAACTTCATCGAAAGAAAATGGCAAGCATCATTTATTGACTGTTATTTTATTGATTTTTGTCAACATATTAAATTATAGTGAAATTACACTTACCACAAATAAAATTCACCCTTTTTTTTTCAAAGTATCCTTTTAGCCTACTCCAACTTGGGAATTCAAAAGTAGTAAAATATTGTACGAAAAGCTCTCCATAACATAATAATAAAACTATTTTGCCACCCAAAATATGTGGATGTCTGAGAAAGTTCAAATAAATTAAACTGATCAAATATAATTTTTATTTATATATTTCATAGAAGTGGAACTATTACCCATGCGTTACTTATAATTCACAATTTATAATTACAAAAAATTACTTCCATACATGCTCATATGGATAAATATGTAATTATGAATAATTTCTCATTATATTTTCATCCCCCACAATCTTTTTATTCTTGTCATTTTTTTCAGATCAATGTTATTCATCGAGAGTGTTGACGATCATTAAGCATTCACACCGAATGACTCACTGAATTTACGCCATACTTCCACATATTATGAGTATCATAGGGTTTGAGATGCAAATACAAAGAAATATGGTAGAAGTAATACAACAATCAATCAAAAGGTTCGGCTTCAGTTGAGAATAGAGTTTCATAATTCCATGTCTCTGCAATATAGAACCTAGAAGATGCTGATCAGATGCATTTCCTTTTCTCATCTAAATTGATCTCATGCCAAATCACATCAATTGAGGAATGGTGATGATCACCCCCACTAAAAAGGATAAAGCTTAACTTTTACTCCTTCTGAGTTCTCTCCAAATTCGTGTTTAACATATTCCTTCCACTAATAAGGGGAAAGCTCAACTTTTACTCCTTTCAGTTCTCTCCAATTAACATATTCAATATGGGGAAAATGGGGTTAATTGCTGTATTTGTCACTAATGTTTTGAGTAATTATGTCAATAATCACTAAAGTTATTGTTTCATGATAATAGTCACTCAAATTTCCAACTCTTAAACTAATGACCAATCAATAAAAAAATTAACATTAAATTTTACATGGCATTGTAAGTAAGACTGTCAATGGATTGAATTTGATTTGAATCTAATTCGAATCCGATGAAATTAATGGGAAATAGATTTAGGGTCTCAATCCAATAATTCGATCAAGATTCAAATCTGATAATTCATTAACTAAATGGATCAAATATGTATATGTTAATCCAATCCAATAACAACCCAATCCAATTTGTTATAAATGGTTAAATCGATAGAATATTTTTATGGCATGTTATTTCTCACTAAAATAAATAGATGAGAAAATAAAGAAATTTAAAATAAAAAAATCATCAAACTTAAAACATAAAAAAAAAATAAGAAAGTCAATCCACGTGTACACAATGTTCTATAAAACGTAAAGCTTGACGAGACATGGAGGTTTCAGTTAGGCAAGTCTAGACGAAACCCAGTCGTAAAAAAAAACATAAAAATGTATTTTCTTATTTTAATATTATTTTTAATTTTTAATCAATCTAAAAATTAATAATACATATAAATTATAGTACCAAATACAACTTTAAGAGCTTAATAAATTAAATATATTCGATAAACAAGATATAGTATGATAGTGTTAATTGAAATATTTGGAAAGTTTTAAATTTTTATTAATTAGTTAAAGATAGGAAAAACGATTAATTTAATAAATAATAAATAACTATTTTTATAATATAACAATACACTACAAATAAATTAAACTTACTATTACACTACAACCAAACTAAATGTGCAATATACTACAACCAAACCAAATTGATTCTTATCTCATATCGAAAGTTTATGTCCTCTATAATTAAGCGAGTCAATAAATGGCTAAACAATTTTTGTATCTTTCAATCCAATTGGCTAAAAGTTAAAATTTTGAAAAAATTATAATTATTAAACCGTTTAAAAAATGAAAAAATTGGGAAAAAAAAGTTAATTTCAACATCGATTTTATTTTTCTAATTTCTTTAATTTCCAATCGGATTATCGGATTGAATCAGATATGGGTAAATCCGGTCCATATCCGATCTATATATAGTCTTAACTGTAAGTGCTGGTCTGTCATCAAATAGCGTTATTTATACCACTAGTTGCCACATGCAATTTAGGTTAAGGCTTTTTACGAGCTTGGAATAGTCGGTCCAATTTATAGCACTAGTTGACATGATGCTACATATTTGTTTTCGATGAAATTACACCCATCCATGTTTTCTAATTTTCAATTTTGAAAATCAGAATTTGAGTTTTCTCTTTCAAAACTCAAGTATACACCCCACCCCACCCCACCCCACCTATCATTTAATCCATTTCTCCCATAATTCCCATATCCACACTCTGCCTTTCCATTTTCACCTGTCGTTTGTTGTCGCCATCACCACACCAAAATTGCTAACTTTCACCAACAACCCGACTACCCTCTTCACCTCTGTCCTAAAGCCCATAAGAATCCCTCCCTTGCCTTTCCTAACCTCGTTTTCCCTACAAATGCTATACAATCTTCTTTGATTGGGCTTCTTCCTTGGAGCAAAATTGTAGTTCTACTTTTGCTTCTCCATCCATTATTACTATCAAAGTAGATGTTTTATAGAGAGGAGGGAGCTCATGGGTGTCCAGTTGTTGGTCATGATCACCACCTATTAGGACAACTAGTTCAACTTTAATCTTTGCTGCTGCTGCCATGGTTAGATATGGACTTGGGTCTCCATTTCGTAGGGATGGGTTTGAGGTGCAGGTGGAGGTAGATGTAGTGGTAGTGTTTGTAGAATTGAGGTGGTGATGGGCGACTTGGGAGGTGATGAGGGCGACGATTTGAATGATAGAGGTAGTTGTGGAGTTAAGGTGGTGGTGATGATTTAAGTGGCGTCGCCAGTGTTGGAATAGGGTAGGATGTCATGAAGAGTAATTGTGGAAAGTTAATTGTGATTTGTGATTAATATATAATTTTTGACATGTTAATTGCGTGATTTATAACTTGAT
This sequence comes from Fraxinus cuspidata, assembly GCA_903798385.1. Classification (NCBI taxonomy): domain Eukaryota; kingdom Viridiplantae; phylum Streptophyta; class Magnoliopsida; order Lamiales; family Oleaceae; genus Fraxinus; species Fraxinus cuspidata. The sequence goes on from CAIGRP010119206.1 coordinate 26,658, forward strand.
AATTGTGTGGTATATGACTATGACCATGTGTGATTTTGTAATTGGTATGTAATCGTGACTGTAAATTGTGTGTTTATTGTGATTGTTACATGTTTGATTAAATATAGGTCACAACATTTTATCATATGCCACAAAATGTGACCACATAGCATCTGAAAGATTCCATCATGTTTGTTAAATTTGAAATATTAAATTTGAAAGTATGGTATTTTTTTCCCTTTATTTATCCTAATTCTTTTTCAACTGGAGCAAGGAAAAATGTTTTGCATGAGTTTGTAAGAGTTGGGTTTTGATACCCAATGAATTTCAACAATTATGTAAACGTTGGATTGAATTTCATAGACATGGGCCGATGAGTGAAATTTTTACCTACAACCAAATCCAATTGCTCGATCCGAAAATAATATGGACCGTTGGAAGTAATTTAAAAAATTAATATTACTTACGGTCCATATATATATTTTCATATTGGATGACTTTGAATATTGGCCCATTTAACCCTATTATTGGTCTAACTAAAGTCTAACATACTCCTATATATTGGTTTCCTTTACCCTAGTCGTTTGTGTGTGATTTGTGAATGAAAAGTGAGAAAAATGTGGCTGCCCTCTTGAAGAAAAAACACGTGCCTTGTTTGAGTGAAAAATCGGTGACTTCCTCCTTTGTTTTTTTTTGGTCTCCATCTCGTGTTTCTTTCATTGTTTTTTTCGTGTTTTTGTGGCTTAGAAATAAATACCATAATCTTGTCTTTTGTAGGTGATATTGAGAAGCAACTTAGGTAAATATTGGTTGTGGGTTGGAGCCGTTTAGATTGGTTATTTGGAAGAAAAAAATAACGTGAAATTGAACCTAAAAATACCATTTAGAAGATTTTTGGAACGAGCTTCTGTGACATTGGTATTAGAGCTTCAAGGTGGTGGATTTGCTCAAAATTTTGATAAAAAAAAACTAACCAGAAAATCAAGTGAATCGAAGTAGAAAACAGATTGAAAAATTGTCAAGAAAACTGCCCAAAAATCGAAGCTGTTTGTGCAAATTTCAGGTAATACAGAGACGTGTTAGTTAAACGGAGACCATCGACATGACATACAAGTGAAGGAGAACCCAAGTAACCGGTGTGTGAGGCATTTCAACAGCGCGTAGGTCCATGCACATAAGATGTTGGTGGCGTGTGAGGCTGTGTGGCATTGTTTCTGGTGACAATGTCTTTAGGCAGTTTGTTATTGATATTTTTCAGATATTTTGGTGTTAGTTTTCTATTTCAAGTTATACAATAAAATCTGGACGATTTTGCCCTTTGTGCGTTTGGAATTCAATCATGGTTGATTGATTTTTGCAAATGTTGGAGACTTTAGTGAATAATAGTGGCCCTATAGTGTTAAATTCAAATCTTTCATTATTTACGGACCCAAATTGATCCGCTCTAGTAAATTTTCTTATCCCAATTTAAATTCCAACATTAGTGAATCATCGTGTGAGATGACATTAGGATTTTGGTTTCCGTGTGGGGGTAACCATAGCTTGTGGTAGAATTTATGAATTATTTATCATATTTGAAGTGTTGGTTCTAATTTTAAGTTGATAATTGCTTTTGTGCTTTAATTGTCGTTTAGTCATCGTGTGAGACTGCATCGCATAAGAATTTGAATTTTTTTTGACATACCTTCGTGTTGCATTGATTATTCTATTAGAACACCTAAACTTGACTTGTTTGAATATCTTCTTAATATTGAGATCCAGCGTCTCACAAAACCAATGGTGTATACTGTGGTCTTAGGATTACTTTCTCTGACCTATTTTGCACTTTAGTTCTATTTTTTCAGAATGTCTTCAGATTTCAGGAATTTTCAATGAAAGTGAGATTTTTCAATTTGGCAGCAAAGGATGAAGGAGATTTTGGCTCAAAAATAAGTTTCAAAAGCTCTCGATGACAAATTTTCTACAAATTTGACAGAAGCACAAAAAAAACTATGATGAACTTACTTATACTTCTATTATTTTACAATGGTCAAACACTATTTTGAGAAAAATTAGAAAACTTGATTGTACAAAAGAATTTTGGAAAAAGTTGGAAGGCTTATATTTATTTAAATTTACTCCTAATAAGTTGTATCTGGTCGAAACATTTTTTAGTATTAAAATGGATAATTCGAATGATCTTTGATGACATCTGGATATTTTTATCAAACTTATGTAAAATATCGTTAATTGTGATGAGAATGTGTCTAAAACATATAAGACAATTATTTTGTTTAATTCTATGCTTGATTCATATAGAGATATTAAGAATGTAATTAAGTATGGTGAAAACACCTTAACACTTGAGATTGTTATTGATTCTCTTAGAAGCAAAGAGATGGAGATTAAGAATGAAAAATAGGATAAGAGGAGTGGTGATTTATATATGATGAGTAGTAAAATGAAATTCAAGCAGATGAATTTGGGTAGAGCTTGAAACAGTAGTGATTCGAGTAAAGAGGGTGGTAAGAAGAAGGGCAAATGTTAAGATAAGTCTGGTGGTAGGCGGTATTATAGTTGTGGTAAGTCCGGACAATTTGTGATGGACTACCTCAAGAAGAAGAATAAGTAGAAGGGTGAGATAAGAGGTGAAACGAATGTGGCTATAAGGTCGAGTGATAACTCCAGTGAGATTTATTGAGAGTAAACCTAGTTACTGCACGTGCATCCATGTGTGTGATTACTTAATTCTGTTACATGGTTATATGTTATATTTTAATGTGTTTGATATGTTCATTTGCATGAATTTGATAGCAATATGGTTACTTGGTGTAATGTGCTTTGAATGCATAGAGGGTTGGATGCATTGTCGGTAAATGTGTTGAGTGTCGTTTGGTAAGGTGGAGTATAGATGCCTAGGGATACATTGACGGTTTGTACCGTAGATGTGGAGTGTGACATTTGGATCACGGGTGGAGTGATAATTAAATGTTAGAATCATTTATCTGTAAAGACCTTGTATAGGTGGAGTATGAGAGAAACACTTTTATCACTTCTATTAAGTGGAGACTCACTATCCACTGAAGTTGGGAGAAGTGATGTGGTGATAGATGATTATCCCATAAACTTAGGATCTATTGTTATTTACTAATTAAACATGAATTGAGTGATTAGTCTAGTGAGTATGGTTGACGATGAGATGAGGTATGTATTCCCGTGATGTTAGTAATACGGAATGGGATATGACAAGTATGGTGAGATCTTTTCGTGAGATCATTTATGCATTTGTTGAACGGAATGGGATATGACAAGTATGGTGAGATCTTTTCGTGAGATCATTGATGCATTTGTTGCATGTGTTTTTTGACCTTTTGATTGATTAATTTAGTGTAATAAGTTGTTCTGTGTGAACGTATTTTAAAAAGATCGGTGAGTTATCCTCTGTTATATCTTCATCGCATGATTATTTGCACTTAATTGTTTACTGTGATTATTTACTTCTACTTGGGTATTTATTTGACCTTAGTTCTAGTGAGTACAAAGAATAAGTAGGGTATGTGTTTCGGGTTCGAAACATGACGTAAGATCCGTGATTCCAATTTTATTAGTTACCTTAATTATATAAGTATTAACTTTGTATTTTGATTGCTTGCAGGTTGATTGTGTATTAAGGTGGAGATTTGTTAGATTTTAATACACAATGAAACTCAGGCTATGATATAAACGTTGAATTGAATTTCATAGGCATTAGCTAATGAATGAATTTGTTACCAACAACCAAGTTTAAAATCTTAACCCGAAAATAATGTGGACCATTGGAAGTAGTTTAAGAAATTAATATTACTTACGACTCATATATATATTTTTTTACCAAATGGATGATTTTGAATTTTGGTCTATTTAACCATATTATTGGTCCAATTAAAGCCTAACCTACTCCTATATATTGGTTGCCTTTACCCTAGCCGTTTGTGTGTGATTTGTGTATGAAAAGTGAGAAAACATGGCTGTCCTTTTTAAGAAAAAAGTGTGCCTTGTTTGAGTGAAAAACAAGCAACTTCTTCCTTCCTTTGTTTTTTTTTTTGTGTCTCAAATTCGTGTTTCTTTCATTTTTTCCTCGCGTCTTCATGGATTACAAATCAACACCGTAATCTTGTCCTCCGTTGGTGAGATTGAGAAACAGCTCCCCCTCCAAGAGTAGATTCTATAGTCGAGTGTGTTATA
>CAIGRP010119230.1:0-14373 GCA_903798385.1 Fraxinus cuspidata
TCCCCAAACAAATTTCACCGCAAGGATCGAAGTTGAGAAATGCCGCCAAATAATAGGCAACAGCGAAGCAGAATCTACACCACATCCGACATTGACCATATACGCAAGCACACGATTTTCCATTAAAGCAAATCCAACCAAAAATGGAAAAATTTTCACGGATTTGAAACCCCAAAATTAGTAGAAGTTGATGAAGAGAGGCGAAATCCGGAACTTTGCATGCAAGCCATTTTTCTCAAGACCCCCATTTTACTCGCCTGTTCATACATCAGCAGCATTGGCGGTGAATTGAGTTGGCTTTGGTATAAATTCGTTGCCTTTTCTGCTTCTAGAGTTATGTGCCAGAATTAGTCAGATTGAGTGAAAAAATTGAGGCGGGCTTGTGGATTCTTGATTTTTTATTGGTTTCTGGAGGGGAATTTTGGATTAGAACAAAAAGAAAAATGGGTTCTTCTCATCTTGATGCTTCACAGAAAGAACTTGAAGATGGACTAATGGAAACTGGGAACAAGCTTCTGAAACCCCCTTCCTCCATTGATGAACTACTCACCCTACTTGAGGTAAGACTCAATCACTGTGTCCATGTGTATTTATTTACGTTTTTATGCATATATGTATAAAGATATAATCTGTTTGTACTGAGCGTTTTTCATAAATGGGAAAACTTAATTTTTAAGATCTTGCGCTGAATCTATTTGTGCAAATGTCAATTATATTTTTAGAAACTCAAGTTACCATACACACGCAAAGGCACCCATTTTTATATGTTGTCTGAGAGAACATTTTTAGTGCATAAACTGAGTTACGTTTATGATAAACATTTTGTTTAGTGTGTCGAGATTCAAAATTTATATTCCACATGTGAATCATGTCTGCTGCACCTTTCAAATTTTAATTATTTTACATGTACCCTCCGATTGTGTTTGATGTTTTAATGTGTTGAAAAAGCCATTTTCAGGCTAGTTATGTATTTGATGGTTCTCTAGCTTGTGTTTTTGGAAGGTGGCAGCGTACAGCCAAACGCAAACAAATTCATGAAAAATATTAGATAATATTGGAATTTTTGTTGAATGTTGTAAAACTGGTTTGAATCTCTTAAAAGGTTTTCTTTCTTTTTTTTTTCCCCCACAAAACTCATGATTTAGAGTTTTTATTGGGTTGATCATATGTTGGTTTACTGGATGTGAAAATGTATTTGCTTTATTGAATTCTTTTCCTTATTAATAGAAATCAGTTTTTTGAAAGGGCTGATTTTTATTTGTTTTGGATTTGTCTTTGCCATTTGGTTGATATTAACTTATGGATACTTTAACTTACTTTGTAAATCATTTGTAGAACACACTGTGGCATGAGTTTTATGTGTCTATTGATAAATCTCCTCTCATCATGGTGACAATCAGAATTGAACATTCTGCTCAATTTGCTTCTAACGATTAATTGGTCTACAACAGATTACCATGAATTTTGGTTTGATTGTTGGCAAGATTAGAGATCTTATCATCTACTCGCGCAAGTATTACTTGTATACAAAACCTTGTTTGATGGTTTGTCTAAACGTTTTAAAACTTATTGTTGTGTTGTTTTATCAGTTTATGAGTAGAAAAATTATTTTAATGGAGCTGCTGTGAAATATTGTTCAATATTTTTTCCTGCTTAACTTGATAGAAGAAAACTTGCTCATTGTAGAACGAGACTGTTCTCATTCCCATTTTAATGGTCAAATAGACTTGCTAATTTTGTCCATGCATCCTTGACATTCACCATGTCTCCCACTTCTTTCCTTTCTAGTTTCACCATATGTTATGTTTAGATGTGTTTTTTGTTTTGTGTTTCATTCTTTGATTCAGAAAGCAGAGAACCTTCTACTCAAGGTACGGCAACAGCCTCCCAAATCAACTGCGGAGGCGCTTCTACCATTGATGACGGCACTGGTTACTGATGAACTCTCACAGCACACTGATGCAAACGTCCAAGTTTCAGTTGCATTTTGTATTAATGAGCTCACTAGAATATCTGCTCCAGATTCCCCTTATAATGATGATTGCATGAAGGTAGTCAGTTTCCGAGTATTCTTGTGTAATATGCAAATCAGATAATTCAAACTAGTGAATTGTGTTCCTCTCTCTCTCTCTCTCTCTCACACACACACACACACATATATATACACATATATTCAACATCTAAGCTATTTGCACATTTACAAACTAGTTTAAGGTTGCTGGTGACAGGGAATTTTTGGATTATTTATGGCTGCATTTGAGAAGTTGTCCTGTGGGTCTGGTCGCAATTACGAGAGAGCCTTGCAAATTCTTGAAACCATGGCCAATGTAAGGTCATGCTTGATGATGGTTGACATGGAATGTGATGCTCTAATTGGTGAGATGTTCCAACTGTTTTTTAAGACCATTAGGTAAGTCTGAAGAGTTGGCCTGTTAGTATTTTAATATACTTACCCATATCTGATTGAATCACATTATCATAGCAACAGTTCTCTTTCTCTTAATGCCTATTGAGCGATGTGTATTTTTGCTGAAGGTCCAATCATCCCCCTAGTGTTTTCTCACACATGGAAACAATCATGACTTTGGTGATACAAGAAAGCGATGAAATCTCATTTCAGCTTCTGAATCCCCTTTTAGCCAGTGTAACAATGAACAATAAGGCAACGATCTCTGACATGCTCTGCGATGGAATTATTTTTTCTATGTGACTTTTTGTCATTCTTTTACCAAGTAATTTTTGTTTCAGAACACTTCTCCCTTTTCCTGGGAGTTGGGAGAAAAGGTCATTAGAAACTGCACCGCCAAACTAAAACGTTACCTAAGAAAAGCGGTGGAGTCAATGAACCTGGATATTGATGACTATGCTGAAATAGTTACTTCTGTATGCCTGGATACATCCAGTAGGAAAAACAAGGTGCACTTCTTCTAATTACTTTCTTTATTTGAACTGACACTTTGTTCCCTTGAATTATTATTTATGTAAGAAGAATGTTTTATTTTGTCTGCATTTGTTGGAAAATATTCTATTTTCTTTCAATATTATAATGATCTGATAGAGCGTGTGAAAATCAAATTGCATAATTGATGATCTGCTAGACGTGTCTGGAAGATGACATGGCTGATAGTAATATCAAGCCTCTAGCTCTTCTACGAAAAAGTAGTATGTTATGTGCTTCTTAATACAATTTTCTTCAATGTCATTTTCTTTTTCAACTGGAGCAGTGTGTAAGTTGTGTAGGAAATTGGAATTATAATCTTATTATATGCAAAGGCTATCAATGATCATTTCTCTTTCTAATAATGCATTACACATCTATCCCAGTAAGTTCCACCACTCTTACAGCATGTTGCATAATTACAAGTATTCCACTCTTTTAAAATATCTGATAGAATAATTCAGCTCCATTATTTGACAAATGGACACCCTTTTGAAGGCAGGAACAAACTAGCCAGAGGCAAATTGTATCTGACACGATATCATAGAGATTCCGTATTTCATGGTTTTGAGCTTTTTAATTGCAGACAAGGATGCTCGAAATATGCCGTGTCTAAGTTTTCTTTTTATAGCATTTCAATTGTTTTTTGCAAATTAAGTTTTTTTGTTTAATAATATCCTTTTGTATGATTCAGGTGGCAAAAGAGGTTGTTCTGTCTGATGAGGAGATATCCAACTGTGAGCCGGAAGATAGCACTCCTGAAAATAAGATTGTTAATGGAAATCTTTCGGATGATGAAAGTTCACTGGGGACATTAAGGAGCTGTCAGCAGGAGCATAAAAATAGTGACCTTACAGAAATACAGCAACAAGAAAGGGACACAGCATTGGTTCGAAAGAGAAGGGGTAGAAAGCCTAATTCATTGATCAAACAGGAGGAGGGTTATGATCATGCTTGGATAAATGAATGCAAGGATTTCTTTGAAGTACCCCATAATGGTAAGAATCAAGAAAAAGGTAGCTCACCTAGAAGTTCATCGTCAAAGGAGTTAGCTGAATCGACTGAACCTAGAAAGGATAAAACACCCGATGTTTTTTGGAAAAAGAGATCTCACAGTGAGAAAATGGGCACTTATGTATCTGAAGATCATTTGGCAAATGATGGACCTTCTCGTAGAAGGGGTCGGCCAAAGAAGAAAGAGAGCATAACATTAAAGGACGGAGGGATCCTCAGTGACACTGACACAGATGGAAAAGATGAGTTGTCACTTGTAGGATTCGATGGGAGCAAAAAAATGAGAAATGTAATTATTTCTGAGAAACGTAAATCTGAAAAGGTTGGAGACAAGGTGATGAAATTCTCATTCTGATTGTTGTTTGATGGTTTCTGCTTGTGTAATTGATTTCTATTCCTTTGTATTCTTCTATTTATAATGAAATTCTCATTCTGATTGTTGTTTGATGGTTTCTGCTTGTGTAGTTGGTTTCCCTGCCTTGGTATTCTTCTATTTTAAATGTTTTTTTTTTTTTTAATGAGTGATGCAGATGGTAATGTCTCCCTCCACATCTGGTCCTGCAAAAGCCAAATGCAAAAAGAATTTGGCACCAGATAAGGAAAAGGTATCATCCTGTAATAATACTCTGATGATGGAAATTGATGACGTCCTTCAAATGTCTTCTCTTGTAATTGTCTTTGCAATGCATGCTTTAACAGTGACTGTTTATCCTTCTATGACAATTAAAATCATTTTCTTGCTCTCAATTATTTGGTAATTTTCAATTCAGAAGTCTGGGAGGACCCGTATTGTTAATAGTTATGGTGCGGAGTTGGTTGGCACAAAGATACAGGTTTGGTGGCCAATGGACAAAACGTAAGTAGTTAATGTTGTATGTACGCTTTCTATTGTAAATTATTCCAACTTACATTTTCCGAAACCAAATGATGGTTTCCTTTTCTGTTACTCTAGCATTGTATTAAATTTGGTTGCATCATGTCTCTCATGCCATGGGAGTGAATTATTTCACATATCCAACCCCCCAAACTTCCCCATGAGGTAAAAAAAAAAAAAATATATATATATATATATATATTGCAGCGATTATGGGTCAACTAGGTACTAGTATGGAACACAGCTGTAAAAATTTCAATCTGAGCCTCTCTTTTTATGTTGAACTTGGTGGGGGTGTCAGACATCGTCTCAGATTATATGAAAAATCAAGTCGGAGACATTTTTGATTTCTCAAATATTACATGTACTCCATATGAAATGTAGCAATATTTTCTTACATTGAAGATTTTTGCAGGTTTTATCCGGGCATTGTTAATTCTTTTGATCCTTTAACAAAGAAGCACAAGGTGAAAAGATGCTTGCTTGAGCTCCACAAGGATCTTCCTTCCATCATTCTAGTTAGAGCATGTCTGGCAAAGCTTGGATAGTTTATATTTTTCATACTTTTTGAGTTAAAAAAAAAAAAAGTTAATACTAAAAGTAACTCTTATCTTAGTGTCGAAACATGTAACATGTTTCAATTTAACCAATTAAAAGATAAATTATTACAATTAAACTGTTTAAGCTTAGCCAAACATGTTCTTAGTTCACCTTAAGAACTTAACTGCTTGGTGGAGGAACATACTTGTGTTGCAGATGAACCGACCACCTTATTTGACTCATTTATTGCTCTTCCTTACCTGCATTCTCACGGCTTATTTAGTCTGTCTCGTGCAGATTATATATGAAGATGAGGTGGAAGAGAACTTGAATCTGAGTAAAGAAAGATGGGAACTGGTTACCAAGTGCCCTCAACTGGTCAGATACATTTTTGATTGTACACAATCTAATAATCAAAATTTTGGTGGTTTTGTTGTTTATTTTATCTAGCTTTCTTTCTCTGTCAAATTTCCTTTGTTATGTGACTACTTGATGCAATCCTTTCAGAAGAGAGAAGCTGATCTTCCCTCTCCTGCTACCTTGCCCGTCAAGTAAGTTCAAATTATAATTTCGAAGAAGTAATATTGTTACGAGTTCCTTTGGACCTGAGGCAATTACTTTTGCATCAATAAAATTTTCAACTATTATGAAAGTCGCATCTTTTTAATTGATTAAAAACCTATCAACACTTTTCTTATCATCGTCTCTCAAGAGCTCAATTCTTCTGTGAATCGAAATTTTAGTAAATATGTTATAATCTGTTAGTTTAAGCGGCGAACATGGTTGCCCTTGTTTGGACAATGGTTCTGGAAAGGTTTATCTTTCAAATGTCAAAAACTTTAGGGCTCTTTTAATCAACCTCGTGCATGTTTAGCTAAGCTTAAAAAAATTACATTTACATAGAAAAGTGTGTCAAATAAGTTTTTTTTGTTAGAAATTAGTAAATAATTTATTTTGAAAGCAACCTCTGCCTTAGCGTCAAAATAAGTAAATTTTTTGCGGAATAAAAAAAGATTAAAAAAAATCCAAACATGATTGAAAATAGATATTACGCTTGGCCAGACATGTTCTTGGTGCATTTGTTAGTCCTATCGAGTGTAGCACTTTAACAATATTTGTTTCATGTTCTAGGATTTTCCTTCATAATGTGAATACCTTGATAATTTTTTATCCAAAAAATGAATACCGTAAATAATTTAATTTGAGTTCTCAACCTGTCAAGGGAAGAAAGAGGAAAAGTAATGGGGAAGAGAATCTATTGAAAGCTTAATTTCTCGTTGAAACCTATTCAGTTCTTCATTTTGTATTCTCCAGTCATCCTGTGTCTGATTTTTCCCCCCACCTCCAACGAACAATCGAACATACTTGGGTGAAGTTATTATTATTTTCTTTTCTGAACTTGATCAGGAATAGAAAAAAGAAGATAGAAAAACGGAAGGCAGGATCATCGACAGAACATGAACTTGGTGCCTCCTCATCTAAAAGGTTGTTTCGCTTTTGAAGTTCTATAAAATTTTTAAAGATTGGGTATTTATTTGTTCTTGAATTACCTTGTACCAAGTATAGACTTCTAATAGCTAAAACTTCTGCCTTCATATCCAAAAAAAAAAAAACTTGTAAATGCAGTAAATCTGGAGAGAATTCTATAGCAAACGTCAATTGCATTGAGGATGATCCAGGGGATGAGACGCATGAAACAAATGTCTTATCTAACGACCATCCAGATGGACCAAAACATACATTTGAGCCAGTGACAGAAACTTCGATGAGTAACATAGAACCAACCTAACAACTAGATTCACCAGAATGTAATCCCATCTGCTGTGGAAGCAAATTGATCTTGGATCTGGAATTTTGGAGCAGTGCAGGAAAAAACTGAATATTGCCTACAGCTGAGAAGGCATCCTGGATTATTGGTTCTATCCTTTTGCTAAGAAAAACAAAAACACTTCCGAGTAATCTAGTTTGCTTGTCGGATATTTATTCGCAACTGTATCTTAATTTTCGGTGATCATGGCCGAATTCAAAACACTCGAGGGCTTTTCTTGTTTCCCTTGTTCCTTTGGTTGGTAGGATGGCTTTTCAAAATTTTTGACATGAAGTAATATTTTAGTAATTATGTACATTTTATGGGTTTTCTCGAGGACAAGTTCTAAGATGGAGGGATGGATCGAAATTTTGACTTTCAGTAAATTTCGAGGAATCTTCCTTGAAACATATGCTTTTACTGGTGTATGGACAGCCATATCGTGCCCAACATGGTGGTGGTTGACAATTTCTATATTAACAACATGCATATAGCATATCTGATTTTGGGCAAAAGATTTGAGATTGCTGACTTTGTTTTGAACTGTTGCATGCTACGACCAAGAAAAGTATACATGTTAGGTATGAGCGCAGTCCTTTTAAAAAAAAAATATGCCCTTTGATTTTAGACCTTATGGCATCCGATATTGACAATCCACCAACCCTTCAAGCCACAAAAAAAATTTTAAAAAAAAAAATCCCATTTTGTGATTTTGTGGAGTATCTGGATGAGGAAAAAAAAATACAGACAAATCCCTCCATGAGGGTTTGGACACAAGCATAATGGTGACCATTTCTTGGAAATGAGACGTCATAGTGAAGTAGTTACTTAAGGTGTAGTAGGTTTGATTTGATATATGATATTTTAAGGAATTTTTGAAGAGGAAAAAGTTGGATAAGAAGTTAATTTTTCTGAAATGGCATCTTTTAGCTCATATTTTAAAAGAGTAATCTTAGTGCTAGTCTAAATGGTTGTTGATGTTATTTAATTGTCTAATGAAGCTTTATTACCATCTAAACCGATGTTTACCACCTTTTCCCACTTTTTCCAATTTGGAACTGAACAAGTAGCTACTAGCTACTCAAGATCTCTGAGGCACTTTAGGGTTGATTATATGCTAATGTGGATTGCATAAAGAGAATTGCCGTGGACAATGTAAGAATCTCTCGTGTAACCTAAATAGGATTCTATCTAGCCGACTTGACATGAAAAAAATAGTCATTGTAAAGAGATTCGTGTACGTGTGGTTGCTCTGAAACGAGTTAGTAATATTTAAGGGTGTTCTCTTTACTATTTTCAAATCGTTTTCTGTTTTCGATTTTTCAAAACAGTGAAAATGCGCTCTCTTCCATTTTCAAACACGTTTTTGAAAACAAGTTAAAAATTTACAAAGAAAACACATAACGACAATTTTTCGTTTTGAGTGTTTTCAGTTATAGTGAAGTCAAAATTTTCAAAACGCGTTTTGGGTGTTTTCAAAATACCAAAAAGAACACATTTTCAACAATCTCAAAATGAACACTCAAAACATAAAACCAAAAATAAATTCCAAAATAAATTCAAAACACAAAATTGAAACTCAAATAGAACAGTCCCTAAGTTTTCTATCTCTTTCCCTTTCTTGTTTATTATTTTTTTCTCGTCTATTACATTGGAGATGAAATTTGTGTTTTAGACTGAATCCATTTGCGATGAAAGTTGAACTTAGCATTTTCATTAGAAACCAATGTCACGAGCATGCCACTTAGATAACATTTCACATAATGCATTGGAGATGTTCTAAGAAGAGAAAGGGTATAGAATGTTTTTTTTCAATAAAATTTTAGATTTGACTTTTTTAGAGCAAAGAAAGCTTTTAACTGGAAAACTTTATATGATATTTTTATTTTTTAAAATGTATTGTACATAATGAGTAATGTTATTCATCACAATTGATATTAAGCCCCAATTTAGGTGACAATTACATAATATTAAATGAGAAATTTATTTAAATAAAAATTCACAAGACTCATTTAACTGAACTAATAAAGTGAAGTCACCTAAACTGATGCTCTAACATTATTGGTGCTAGATAATATGTACAATACATTTAAAAAATTATAAATATCCACGTGACAAATTAGCATCTTTAGTCAACAGAAAATAAACAATTTTATAAAGGGACGCCAACTTGTATGTTCTTACACAAGGGCAATTTCCTCTCTTTCAACAAGGTAATTTTGCATGTTGCAACAAAAGAAATACGGTTTATAAAATGGATATGTCTTGTTAATTAAATTTTTTAAATTCAATCTGTTTATTTAATAAGAAAATAAATTTTACAATTTTTTTTTAATAATTTATTAAAGAGAATAGGTCTAGTGGCTTGTGTTAATTGACAGATTTTATATAATTTAATTTTCATAAAAATAATAAGGCAAGCAATATATCTATATTTATATTGTAATTGCAAAAAAAAACTGAACACGAAGTTTTGATTATGGACACCTTATTTTTTGTAAATTCAAATCAAATTAAAATTTCCAAGGAAAAATTGCACCATTGGTCGTCGATCTATTGTCTTAATATCACGAAAACACAACTCACTTCAAATGTTTTTGGCACGACTCCATGTTAGAAAATAAAAACTATGCCAAGAGAACCATTGGACCTTTAAACAGAAATTCGAAAGATTTTTGTCACTAAAACTACACCGAAATTAGGGCCAACGCCTAAATCAAGCGGTATGAAGAAGTCTTAGTAGTTAAATAATTTGTGTTCAAGCTTTTTTTTGGAGGGTAAAATCCTTTAAACCCTTTAAAAGGAATTACAGTGTAAGGTTGAGAGATTAATTTGCTTATTTTTAAAGGTTGGTGACAAACCTTTTACTGAGTCAACATTTAGGAGATTAATCCTAAATTTCCAAGAAAAGAAGGGTGGTGGGTGTAGAAGTGTCTTCCACCAAAATCATTTTTACTATTTTACTGCGGTAGGTGAAGTGGTAAAAATATTTTCCTTTTATAAATACACACACTGCCACAACCTTTCTTCACCAAGGTAGGTTGTTTTCTTTGAAAGTTGAAACATTCTATTCCCTTCTCTTTATTCCCGCCACCGTCTTATCCACCCACCACCGCCAGAAAAAGTCAGTATGCCGTCAGTTCCAGGAAAACTCGTCTGCGTCACCGGCGCCGGAGGTTTCATTGCTTCATGGCTCGTCAAACTCCTACTAGAAAAAGATTACACTGTTAGAGGCACTGTCCGAAATCCAGGTGAATCATCGTAATCTAAAACCTTAAATCAAATTTCGTCTTCAACAGTCAAAATTCTAATAGCGTACAATTTATGGGTTTGACGCAGACGATCCCAAGAATTCTCATTTAAGAGAACTTGAAGGAGCAAATGAGAGATTAATTCTATGCAGGGCTGAGCTTAATGATTATGGAAGTTTACGTGAAGCAATCAACGGCTGTGATGGTGTTTTCCACACTGCATCACCTGTCACCGATGATCCAGTAAGTTCTTATATTATTCACCAAACCCTTATTTAATCATTTGAGGAGACGAAGGCAAAAATGGCAGAAATTGATTAAATATTACCTATTAGTACTTTTAGAATTTGTTAAATGCCACACGTTAAGCAATAAAGAAAGGGCACTAGTCCTAAATTGAATCTTGGTTTGACTTTTTAATTTCACTGGTGTTGTGTTTATTGTTATTAAAAATAAAAAATAAACGTCACCATGTTAAGTTGTGATTTAATTATTGTGGTTGTGTGACGTCACAATATTGATTGACCTCCACGGTGAAGTTGCCGTGCGGTTTAGAAGGGGCAGGGAGCCCCTGAGGTGCAGGGAATCCTGGACCAAAATTTCATTTAGGAATTTAATGCTTGTAACTTCGACTTTGTCCCGATTTATCATATAAACAGGGAATTGTGATAAGAATTTTGTATTATCATCATATCCAATAATACTATTCATATCTAGGGACTACTATAATCATCTTATGTGGCATGTATCAAAGGTTCGTTTGTCTTTTTCCCTTCTCTTTTAGTTATTAAAAATGATAATTAATATATGTCACCTATGATGACTATAATAATCGCTGACTATGAATAGCATTATTCTCATAGTGAATTACTGCATCTACGGAATAAGACGAAGTAAGTTTTGCATGTTTCTTATGTTTATTTTATTTCCGTGATTTTATTTCTCTTAATGGTAGAATTAGAGTTTCTAATTTTCAACCAGTCACGCCTAATTAACTTACATTGCAACTATATTTGGCTAATATTTGGTTTTTCAATTGTTTCAATTGAAGGAGCAAATGGTGGAGCCTGCAGTAAATGGGGCAAAGAATGTAATTCGTGCGGCGGCGGAAGCCAATGTCCGCCGTGTAGTTTTAACCTCCTCAATTGGTGCAGTATACATGGATCCCAACAGAGACCCTGAACAAGTTGTTGATGAGACTTGCTGGAGTGATCTCGAATTTTGCAAAAATACCAAGGTTTGCATATACTGCAACACATTAGAAATCGATTTAAAAACTAGATTGCTACATCGCATTTTACGCTAGAAATACTAATTAATATGGACAGAACGACAAAATTGTAATAATAATTAAGTTCTAGTGACCTCTTGAGCGTAATTCGTTAGACCATATTATATTCCACGGGTAACAACTTGGGGTTACTTGAACGCATGATGGAGATTGAACCCTTGGGCTATGAGGTGTGAATTGTGAAAATTCTTTCACGCAATCTGGAATGCCCTTCTCGTCAGAGGGCAACCGTCCATTGCCCTTGTTTGATTTTGTTAAGTATCATATTTTTAGTAGATTTTGATAAAAGTTATGGATCCTTTTAAATATGCCAGTTGAAAATGAGTCTGAGAAAAATGAGGATCAATCAAGAGCGATAATAATTATCCAGTCATGATAAGTAATTACAGAAAACCACGATAATATTATGAAACTAGTTAATAATTTTCATTCAACACGGCATTGCAGAATTGGTATTGCTATGGGAAGGCTGTAGCAGAGCAAGCAGCATGGGATTTGGCAAAGGAGTTAGGAGTGGACATGGTGGCCATCAACCCGGTTTTGGTGCTTGGACCGTTGCTACAATCCACTATAAACGCCAGTGTTCTTCATGTGTTGAAGTATTTGACCGGCTCGGCCAAGACTTATGCCAACTCCGTCCAAGGGTATGTGCATGTCAAGGATGTGGCATTGGCTCAAATACTTCTTTTTGAGACACCTTCAGCCTCAGGTCGGCACCTTTGTGTCGAGGGTGTGATCCATCGAGCTGAGGTGGTTGAGATTCTGGCCAAGTTTTTCCCAGAATATCCAATACCTACCAAGTAAGTTTTATATAAAATAAAAAGTTACAAATATCCATACATTTTATGTCTCTTTTTAATAGTTAACCTAATCAAATTTCCCCGAGTCAAAATCTACACAAATTTGCTCGAGTCTAATCGTTCTGGCAACTTAACTGGTTTGAGTGTGAAATGGTCTAATAGTGCAATTAAAATGTTTTTTTTTTTCAATTACGCTATTTATACAATCGTGTTTGACAATAACAGTTGACAATATTGTTGTTGTCAAAATTCAGGCTATTGGTTTAAAAAACAGCATTTGAAATGAATAAATGTGATATTGTCAAGTGTGAGTTGTCAATTTACATTATATATACAACATGATTCAATTTATTTATTTTTTCCCCTTGGGGTAGGATTGGTTGGTCTACCAAATTTGACAATAAGAATTAGGAAGGCATATATATATACGTACATATCATGCATGCTATCTAGTTACTATCTACTAGGTGAGAAAACATTCTTAATAATTTAAATTTTCTATATTAATATTTTGTGGACAGGAAGGGTCCTCACCAACCACTAGGTCACTATCTTGGTGGACCAAATTATCCACCAATTTGGTCTTTCTCTATGATTAAATTAATGACACGTCTTTGCACCACTTTGTGGACATATCCAAGACTTGTGTTCACACGCTATAATGGATCACTTTGGTGTAATGGAAGGAATCAAAATTGATTTTAGTGGGTGGCTCCTAATTGTGATTATTTGGTAACAATGAAATGGGAGGAGGAGTGGAAAAATATCGTTGTAGTCGATTATAAATTTATTAAAAACAAAAATAGTTGTAATTTCACGTTAAAAGTAAAGTTTTCCTAATTATATAGGATCTGTTTGACATGATATATATTTTTGCTTAGAACTTCATGAGAAAATTACTTTAAATCAGTTTTCTTTAAAAGATCTTCTAACCAAACAAAGCAATTTTAAAAAATTATTCAAGCGTATTTAAAAAACATTTTTTAAGTTTCAGGGATAGCTTTTGATTTTTTTTCTGCCAAATGGGTCTATACTCATGCCTGACTAGGTTTAATATCCCTTTTCAATTCTGCAGGTGTTCAGATGAAAAGAATCCAAGAAGAAAACCATACAAATTCTCAAATCAAAAGCTGAAGGACTTAGGGTTGGAATTTACACCAGTGAAACAGTGCTTATATGATACAGTCAAAAGCCTGCAGGAGAAAGGCCACGTCCCAATTCCCAAACAAAATGATGAACCCATTCACATTCAGTCTTAAGAAATCTGTATTTTGCTGCCATTTTTTTCAACAAGTGGTAGCTGTAATTAATAAGACTGATGATGTGAAAATTAAGTTAAACAACATTATGATTCTATTATCTTTTGCTTTTTAAAGTAAATGTCTTAAAAAAGAAAAGTCAAATGTATTTTAGTGGTTATGCTTACAAATTTCTAGTTGATGCATATCGAAATCTCCCTACTTTACTCCCAAAAATTCTTGTGGTTAGAGGAACTAAACGACATTGGTTCAAGAATTGTTAGAACTCGATGGATATTATAAATAATTGATGACTTGAGACTTTGTTGAATCTCATATTTATGCATCTTTTTAAAGAGTTGAATTCGTAGTGACTACAAATTTGGGAGCAAATGTTGAGTAGGATTGTCTATTTCACAATTAAAATGACGTAGGCGGAAGCAATGTTGTCAAAATTACGTTGATTTCAAATGAGTACTGCAACCTGATTACATTCTAGTTTCAATTGATTTTTTCGAGTTTCAAAATTCTAGCCATCAAAAAGCATTTTTATTAGCGTACAAGTAGTGGTGGCAATAGGTCGACCAAGCCAAGAGTCCAACTTTGGGCGAGCTCAAAGT